>CM070014.1:20990838-20995838 GCA_036247105.1 Cirrhinus mrigala
GGGGTCGCCCTTGAGAGCCCAAACACCTCTGACAGTTTTGAAAAGGCCAATGAAAATTGGGTGTGCAGATTTGCATAGCTGGCCACGCCCCGGACATCCGGGTATAAATAGGGCAGTGTGCGCATCTGCTCACTCGTTCTGTTCTTCGGAGCCGAATGCAGCGTCTCTGTGTGAGAAGCGGCAACATTCACCTCTCTCGTCGTTGGATCTACGGCACAGACAGCGGTCTCTCCCTCTCTGACACGGCTCGTGTTGTGAGAGTTCCCCTGGGTGCGTCGACGGCGATCTTCAGGAGAAGATTTTCCTCTAATTGAGCAAATTTTCTCTAAAAGAGTTCCACAGGCGGATTGTGTGTTTCACTCTGCCTTTCCGTCCGTGTCCAACTGGTTGCGGATTCTACCTTTCCCCTAACGATCGGCACGATCGCTGTGTTCAGTGCTTGGGGCGTGAGCATGCTGAAGCAGCGTTCGCTGAGGGAGGTTGTCAGAACTGCGATGACATGCCCTTGGGCACGCTCCACTCACGAGCCACGTTCTTTTCGAAGAAGCCGCGGCGCCATTCAACTGCTTCCCGCTCCGGTCCTTCTACTTCCGGGTACGAGGCCGCAGCGATGTGCGTTGAAAAAGAGCGGCAGGGTTTGAACGACGCTTTGCCGGGTACGTCCTCGCAAACCGTTCACCCTGTGTGTCCACCGATGGAGCCTCAGGACGATTTTGAAAGCTCGTCTCAGTATGGGCTGGATCTTTTGTTCGGGGCTCCTGCTGAGGAAAAGGCAGGGTCTGTAGCATTGGAGGGAGAGCCGTCAGAGGCTGACGTCATGGCTGAACTTACCGCTCCGGCGGGAGAGTCTCAGTCTGTGGCGGATGCCGAAATGGCCACTGCACTAAAGGAGATTGGGGTTGTGTGGGTTCCCCAACCCAGCCCTGAGCCTTCAAGGCTGGATGACTGGTTCCTGGGCAGTGGACGTGACTCGAGGCCACGTTCCTCCCCGTTTTTCCCGGAAGTGCATGAGGAGTTAACGAGGTCGTGGAAAGCCCCTCTGTCGGCTCGTTCACGGCACGTTATCTCCCTGTCCCTCACCACCCTCGATGGCGGTCCAGCGAGGGGGTATACGGAGGTCCCCCAGGTGGAGAGAGCGATTGCGATGCACTTGTGCCCGCAAAACGCCGCCTCCTGGAGGGGCCGCCCGAGACTCCCGTCCAAGGCTCGTAAGTTTTCGTCTGCGCTTGTAGCGAGGGCTTATGTGGCCTCTGGGCAAGCTGCGTCCGCCTTACACGCTATGGCGATTTTGCAGGTCTTTCAGGCTAAGGTTCTCAAAGACCTGCACGAGGGTGTTCCTGACCCAGAGCTGTTACACGAGCTGCGCTCTGCGACCGACTATGCTCTTCGAGCTACGAAGGTTACGGCGCAGGCTCTGGGGAGGGTGATGTCCACTATGGTGGTCCAGGAGCGCCACCTATGGCTAAACCTGGCCGAGATGCGAGACGCCGAGAAAGCACGCTTTCTTGACGCTCCCATTTCCCAGACTGGTCTCTTCGGCGAAACCGTGGAAGAATTTGCCCAGCAGTTCTCCACGGTGAAGCAGCAGACGGAGGCCATTAAACACATCCTGCCTCGGCGTGCAGCGAGCACTGCCCAGCTCAGCCGACGCAGCAACCTCCGCCTGTCCCCCGCCGAGGAAGACCCCCTACGAGGATGGCTCAGGCCCCGCAACCTGCCGGCCCTGCAGCCAGACCCGCCCAACGGTCCAGCACTCGTAGGAAGGTGGCACTGCCAGACCGTCCTCAGGCCACTAAGAACCCACGTCAGGCTTCGAAGCGTTCCTGAGACGGGCAGCCCAGAGAAGGAGGATCATCTGACCTGTCCGGATCCACACTCGACGAGGGGACGAGCGCTGGATTCGGCTTCTACCCGGCTGTCTGCCACACGGCAGACGGCCACCACATGGTCAATGAAAGAGCAATTTCCTTCTTCTCTGGGCACAATATACAGCACCTCCGACCCTCTACTCGACGGTCGGATGCTGTTTCCATTATCAGAAACATACGGTCGCACAACACCTGTGCCCCCGTATGCTCTGAAACAACAAGCTCGTTCAGACGATCTCCCCTCTCAGGCGGATCATCTGCACAGCTCTCACGGATCGGACTCCCTGGGCAGAGCAGCCAGTGTGGTTCGGGGCTTCTCACCTCCGGCCACACACTGTTTTCCCAGCGACGGTACCCCCACCCTTGGTCGGCTATGCCATCCAGTTTGCACGGCGTCCACCCAAGTTCCGTGGTGTTCTCACTACGTCGGTTCAGGGCCCCAACACCGCGGTTCTTCGGGCGGAAATCGCAGTCCTTCTGGCGAAGGGCGCGATAGAATCTGTCCCCTCAGCCGAAATGAAGAAAGGGTTCTACAGCCCCTACTTCATTGTACCCAAGAAGGGTGGCGGTCTCAGACCAATCTTGGATCTGAGGGTCTTGAATCGGGCCCTGCTCAAGCTCCCGTTCAAGATGTTAACCCTCAAGCACATTCTCACGTGTGTCAGAGTTCAAGATTGGTTTGTGGCCGTAGACCTGAAGGACGCGTACTTTCATGTCTCAATCCTCCCAAGACACAGGCCGTTCTTGCGGTTTGCCTTCGAAGGACGGGCATATCAGTACATGGTTCTCCCCTTCGGCCTCTCCCTGTCGCCCCGGGTCTTTACGAAGGTAGCGGAGGCCGCCCTTTCCCCCCTCAGGGAAATGGGCATACGCATTCTCGATTATCTCGACGACTGGCTGATCCTAGCTCACTCGTGGGATTTGGTTTGCGCACACAGGGACATGGTTCTCAACCATTTGGCTCAGTTGGGGCTTCGGGTCAACTGGGAAAAGAGCAAACTCTCCCCGGCACAGAGGATCTCTTTTCTCGGTGTAGAGCTGGACTCGGTCAGTATGTCTGCACGTCTCTCCCCGGAGCGTGCAGTCAGTTCTGAGGTGTGTGGCAACACTCAGATGCGGGTCAGCGGTCCCCCTAAAACAGGTTCAGAGGCTCCTAGGGCACATGGCATCCTCAGCCGCGGTCACGCCACTGGGTTTGATGCACATGAGACCGCTGCAGCACTGGCTTCATACTCGAGTCCCCAGGTGGGCGTGGCATCGAGGCACATTTCGAGTGAACATCACACCATCGTGTCGCCAGACATTCAGGCCTTGGACAGACATTATGTTCCTACGGTCAGGAGTTCCCCTGGAACAGGTGTCCAGACGCATCGTTGTCACCACAGATGCTTCCAAGACAGGCTGGGGTGCCACCTGCAACGGGCAGGCAGCTTCCGGGGTCTGGACAGGCCCCCGACTGTTTTGCCACATAAATTGTCTGGAGTTGTTGGCAGTGCTCCTGGCCCTGAGGAGGTTCCGACCTATGATTCAGGGCAAGCACGTGTTGGTCAGGTCCGACAACACTGCGACTGTGGCCTACATCAACCACCAGGGCGGTGTACGCTCCTTTCGCATGTCACAACTAGCCCGCCACTTGCTGCTCTGGAGTCAACACAGACTCAAGTCTCTACGAGCCACTCACATTCCGGGCGAAGCCAATCATATGGCCGATTCCCTGTCACGACAGGTTTCGCTCGGAGGCGAGTGGAGACTCCACCCCCAGTCGGCTCAACTGATTTGGGATCGATTCGGCCAGGCACAGGTAGACCTCTTTGCCTCACCGGAATCCACCCACTGCCAGCTGTGGTACGGTCTAACCGAGGCCCCCCTCGGTATAGACGCACTGGCACACAGTTGGCCGAGGGGCCGGCTCAAGTATGCGTTTCCCCCAGTGAGCCTCATCGCACAAACCTTGTGCAAAGTCAGGGAGGACAAGGAACAGATTCTCTTGGTGGCCCCCTTCTGGCCCAACAGAACCTGGTTCTCGGACCTGGTGCTCCTGGCATCAGCCCCTCCCTGGCGCATTCCTCTGAGGAAGGACCTCCTTTCTCAGGGGAAGGGCACAATTTGGCACCCGCGCCCCGATCTTTGGAACCTCCACCTTTGGTCCCTGGACGCGACCAGGAGGACTTCAGAGACCTTTCACCTTCAGTGGTAAACACACTTCTACAGGCAAGAGCCCCCTCTACCAGACGGCTGTATGACCTAAAATGGCGCATCTTTGTGAACTGGTGTTCTTCTCACGGGAAGGACCCACGGAGTTGTGGCATCAAATCAGTGTTATCCTTCCTTCAAGAAGGCCTGGACAGGCACCTGTCTGCCTCAACACTCAAGGTTCATGTCGCAGCTATATCAGCTAACCATGACTTGGTGGGGGGCAGATCGGTGGGGAAACACGATTTGATAATCAGGTTTCTTAGAGGAGCCCGGAAGCTGAACCCTCCTCGGTCGCATCTCATCCCCTCTTGGGATCTTGCTGTGGTTCTCCAAGGTCTACAACAAGATCCATTCGAGCCCCTTCAGTCAGTCGAACTTGATGCTCTCTCCTTCAAGACGGCTCTTTTGACTGCGCTCACTTCCATCAAAAGAGTGGGAGACCTCCAAGCCCTCTCCGTGAACAGTTCGTGCCTGGAATTCGGACCAGCGGATTCTCACGTTGTCTTGAGACCCCGGCCTGGATATGTGCCCAAGGTCCCCACCACTCCTTTCAGAGATCAGGTAGTGACCTTGCAAGCTCTCTCTTCCCAGGAAGATGACCCCAACCTGACCTTGTTATGCCCAGTCCGTGCCCTGCGCTCTACTGACAACGCAGCCCTTCGACGTCGGACAGCTCTTGTTGTTCGGAGGACAGCAGGGAAGCTGTCTCCAAACAGAGGATCTCCCATTGGCTGGTAAACGCGATCCGTATGGCCTACCTGGCCAGAGGCCTACCCTGCCCTCTGGAGGTAAGAGCCCACTCAACCAGGGGCATCGCTGCCTCAGCAGCCCTGGCGAATGGGGCCTCATTAACAGACATCTGTAGAGCTGCGGGTTGGGCTACACCTAACACATTTGCCAGATTTTATAATTTGCGCACAGAACCAGTGTCAGCTA
>CM070014.1:22465838-22588378 GCA_036247105.1 Cirrhinus mrigala
GTCTGCTGCATCTGGCAACCCTGCTCCCTAATCAGGTGTTTCACCTGTTGCCTATTATGTTGCCTATATCTGGGTCGCTAGTTCACGGTCCTTTGTCAGTACTTTGTCTCGCTCACCTCTGTCTATTCTCACCTTGACTCCTAGTGGTTTTAATCTGTGCTGTCCTCTGGTCCTGCTCGGACACGTGTTCCTCGGCTGTCTGGACTTTCGGTCTTTCGGACTTTGAGTCTACGAATTCAGACTACTTAAGGATTGATGGATCTGTTGTTTTTTCACTCTGTGACTCGTAATAACGCAGTGACCCAGTTTTCTTCACTTACATTTGGATCCTAGTTGTTGATTTTGTGACAGGCATAGAGATGGAATGAGCCTGAGTGCAGTTACGGTAAATGTCCTAACTAATGCCAGCCCAGTTTGGCATCTCAACTCATCAAACTGGAAAAAAAAACTCTCAATATTTCACATCAATGCATATTTGAAATATTTCTAAATGAACTTTATTATAACTTTATATCTATTATATCTATATATATTTCAGTTCAAATAAGATGTATCATGATAAATGATCAGCGAATGATGAAATCACATCTTCACCATTAATATTCTCTGCTATTCTATTTCTGTTTAATTATTAGTTCCTCATTTTTTTCCTGCTCTGGAGAACAATAAAAAAAAAAATCTGTATGTGTGACACAGATCAAAAATTTATTCTGTCGAACTTCCTCATGCTTTTATTGCACACATTTAGCTATTCTGTTGTGTCTTTACTAATTCATATTGCTAATTTTTTCTATCTGTTGTTTGCAAAATCACATCAAAATCTGCCTATATATACAGTCATGTGAAAAAGTTAGGACACGCAATTGATACAAATCCATAATGTGATCCCGTCAGCTGATCAAACTTTAGCAGATAATAAAAATAAGAATCACTAAATAATATACATTTTCTCATTCAAGCATAAACAAAAATTTAATGCAGACCTGTTTCATCATTATTAAAAAACAGACTATATCTTGTTAGCTGTTTTAAACAAAGTATGCAACAACAAGGCCAGATGTATCACATGAAAACTGCATTGTGCAGTCAATGTTGTTTTACTGGCATAGAGATGGAATGGGCCATTACAGTAAATGTCTTAACAAATGCCAGCCCAGTGTAGCATCTGGACCAATCAGACATACAGTTATTTGTTACATTTAACAAATAGTCTTTAAACCCAACCAGCCAGCTATATGCTGGAGCTCTGGAGACAACCCCCCAAAGCAACTAACACCCCAAAAGGGCTCATTTGCCAGGACGACCATCTGATAACCAGTTTTATTGCCCAAAGGAATGCACATTTGCCCATGCTACATTGGCCCATAGGAAAGACACAATGCCTAGAGAAATAGACTCTTTCCTATTCATTCACAGACAAACCTTTCTTTGACCTTCCTATCACACATAGCCCAGGTCATTGTGTACAGTATTACTGCATTGTATTTTAATTTTGTCTGTTGTATTTGTATCTGCCTTTCTACTGTTTTATGCATGCGTTATGATAGATGACTAGTCGTATAACCCACCTATGCCATGTTTGGTCTCTTTGAATTCGTATTTTGATGATCTAAAAGATGGTGTATATTATATGTTGATACCTATGCAACATATTAGTGTTTTAAGAAACCTTAGTTGTTTTTGCATCAACACCCAATCGAATTACATATGCAAAATACCATGACACAGACAAAGAGTCGTAAACTTTCCCTCCAAAGGTGAAAATTGCTATTGGCTCTCGGACCTCCTGGAGGTGTAGCTTCCTGAGAACTTAAATGGTCACACGAGTGATCCCTCTCTCTCTTTGCTCTCTTCTGCAAAAATCTTCCGATTGTGCCCGCGTGGAGGAACCCACGGGGAGCCTGAGCTGGCACAGGGTGTGCCCGGCGGGCCTGACAGGCCCCAACATCTAGAGCTGTGGCTCTCGACCACAAAGAGCCAGACACTTTCACTCAACCCTGGAATTCATCCTCATGAAATGTCCTTGAACAGACATTTCTCTTTTCCGCGTTTTTTAGCTTTCTTCACTTGTCTCACATGAGTTCTTTCAGAACCTAAGAGGATGAGGTGGATGAGCTAGAACTCGTCGGGACTCTAAGCTGCGCCAGGCCTTGCGGCCTTGTCTTTCCATTCCCCAAAGACCACAGGACTTTAGCTGGGTCCCTCTCAGCTCTTGGTTCTTCTTCAATTTTCACATGGGAAGAAACTCCCAGTCACCATCGATTCAGAACATCTTTGGAGTTCATCACTCTTCGGACCTGGAAGAACGTGATCGTGATTCCACAACTACCACTGCTCCAAACCATCAAGACTTTCACCCGAGACTGCTATCGGACACTTGTTCATCGACCAAGGCAATGCAAGTAGCGTACATTTAACTAAACAAAACAGAGGTTTAGTACAAGCTGTAGAAAGCACTGATGGTTTCACTCAGGTGGTTAACTGACTCTTTTCAGAGCTACATTCTCTGGTCTCTCTAACTGCTTCTCACTTACCCTTCCCCCATGTATGAAAGATTTCATGCTTGTTTGTTTAGATTAGTTATGTGTTAGTCCTTTGTTAATAAACTCTTGTGCACAAATTACTTGAGTTTTGATTCTGATTCTGCCTTGCAAATTAATGTTCCTTTACGATTCCGATTTGAGCTACATGCCCTAATGCAACAGTACTTTAAGAAAGTTATTTTCTGTCGCCAAGAAAATATCATTTCTTAGAGTTGATATAAAAATAATACTGAATGTTCGCTGGACGAACAGATTAGTTGATGGAAAATTAATTCTGCTACAGTTACTACTGGCAGCTGATATAAATAATTACAATTAATCATAATTAATTGTAATTTTTTATATACATTTTCCCTTTTGAGCTAAATTCGCAACAAGAGTTTGGTATCTCAATTCATCAAACTGGAAAATCAAGCTCATCACTGATCCACAAAAAAGCATGTGATTATGTAACTTACACTGGGACATTTTTTCAGAAGAGCTGAACTACAAATTAACTAATCATTCATTTGAGTAAATAATAGGCGTAGTGTTAGATTTTCCAGCTGACACAAATTTCAGGTCACCCTCTCACCCTCTTTTATTTTATAAATAAAAATGCACTGCAGCATCTGAAAAACTATCAATATATCAGACAAAGACAATCTATATTTTTAAAGGGGTCCTATTATGCTCTTTTTCAAAGTCTTGAATTTGTTTTGGGGGTGTACTAGAACATGCTTTAATGCTTGATGGTTCAAAAAACACATTATTTTTCACATTATTTACATTATTACAATACCTTTCTCCCAGCCTGGCACAAATAGCTTGATTAGTTCCGGGTTTAATGAAGGCCAGCCTTCCAAAAAAAGAACATGTGTTATGGTTGGTTAGCTGTCCCAGTGCATTGCGATTGGTGAACAGTTTAGACTGTGTTTTAGTACTGCCATGCCCCTTGTCAAAGCAGGTAGCACAAGCTAGATAAATAGTGAATCTTACGTTTTAAATATGGATATTTTTCTTACAAAAACACATCAATCCGGGAGCCATGTGAGGCACTTTTTATTATGGATGGATGCACTTTATTAGACTTTATTAGACTCCGATTGCATTTGTCTGAAAGAAGGAAGTCATATACACCTAGGATGCATGGAGTAAATAATACGCTACAGTAGTGTTGAGTCCCATCCTCAGCCTGTGAGATCGCAGATACATATTGTGCTAATTTAATTATTTTACATACTTAGTTTTTATTGCCTGAAACCAGCTCCAGCATAAGGCTAAAAGCAGCCTTTAAAAAAACATCAACACTGATCAGCCTAGCCCAGGGGTAACAAACTCCAATCCTGTTTAGATCAGGGGTGCCCAACCCTGTTCCAGGAGATCAATCTTCCTGTAGAGTTTATTTCCCACCCTAATCAAACACACCTGTCTGTAATTATCAAGTACTTTTTCAGATCCTAATTAGCTGGTTCAGGTGTGTTTGGTCAGGGTTGGAGCTGAACTCTGCAGGAAAGTCGATCTCCAGGACCAGGGTTGAGCACCCCTGGTTTAGATTCAATCCTAATTAAACACACCTGATCCAACTAATCAAGTCCTTCAGGCTTAATTGAAAACTGCATAGTACAAAACTCTGCAGGGCTGCGGCCCTCCAGGAGCTCAGTTTGACACCTGTGGCCTAGCCTATTCTAGTGCAAGCTTATGCATTTTAAAAAAAAAAACCATACAGTCATTGCTGTCTACCGTCACACACACACAGAGGAGATGAGAGGTGAGTGGAAAACCAAACCAGCGTTTATTAAACAGATCGATGGATACACAGAGTTAGAGACAAATGATAATTGAGGTAGCTTAGCTGACAGTCCTGGTGAGAATATGCAGGTGAGAGTCCAACAGAGAAAGCCACACGTAATCCACAAGGCACAGGAGAGTTTGACGGGGGAAAATAGCATGAGGTCAGGAGCTGCAGAATGCCGTGCAAACGGTAGACCCGACAAGAGATGAATGGTTTGAGAGTCCTTTATATGGGGTGTGGCTGATTGGGAGCAGGTGCACGTGATTAGAATTCCGGTGACGAGGAATGAGTAGGCGGTGCTTGAGGTGAATGTCTGGACACAACCCCCCCCCCCCCCCCAGAGGCGGCTCCTGACGCCCTAACACAACGCCGAGGACGGCCACGACCGCAAGGGGCAAGACGATCCGGATGGTCCCAATGGAATTCCGCCAGCAGAGTGGGATCGAGTACATCATCTCTGGGGACCCAGGATCGCTCTTCTGGTCCGTACCCCTCCCAGTCGATGAGATATTCCAGGTGACCGTCCCAACGCCGTGAGTCCAGGATCTTGTGGACCGTAGATGGAAGGCTGGTCTAGGACTTCTGGAGGAGGGGGTCCCGCTTCAGCTCCCGGGGTCTCTGTGGCAGAGGGAAAGAAGAGTTTCAGCAAGGAGACGTGGAAAGTGGGATGAATACGGTACCTGGGTGGGAGCTGAAGCTGGAATGTGACATCATTTATCTGCCTCAGGATCTTGAAGGGACCAATATTGCGGGGACTCAGCTTGCGGCTGGACGACCAAACTTGATCCCCGGGTTGGTATCTGGGGGCAATCCTGCGTCTGGCGTCGGCGAAGTGTTTGCTACGGCGTACCGCTCGCTGGAGATGGTGATGAGCTGAGTCCCACACTCTCTCGCTTTCTCGAAACCAGAGGTCTACAGCTGGAACATTAGAGGGTTCCTCCGTCCAGGGGAACAGCGGAGGCTGGTATCCGAGTATGCACTAAAATGGTGTTAAGCCGGTGGTATCTTGGCGGAGAGAGTTCTGTGAGTACTCGGCCCACGGGAGGAACCTGCTCCAGCTGTGTTGCTCCTCGTGACAGTATGCCCGGAGGTAACGTCTGAGCTCCTGGATCTTCCTCTCTGTCTGGCCGTTTGTCTGTGGGTGATATCCAGGGATATGTGAGATATGAATTGAGGGCCCCGGTCCGACACAATCTCCTCAGGGATGCCAAAGTGGCGGAACACATGTGGAAGAAACGTTCCGCGGTTTCCATGGAAGTTGGTAGTCCCTTGAGAGGAAGAAACTTGCATGACTTTGAGAAACGATCTACGATCACTAGCACACAAGTGTTACCTCCCGAGCTGGGGAGGTCAGTCACAAAGTCGATGCCAATATGGGACCCGGGCCTCTCCGGGATGGGTAATGGAACCAGTTTTCCTGTTGGTAACATGCATGGAGAGTTAGACATGGCACAGACAGAGCAACTCTGGACGTACCGGATGGTATCTCGGCACATACTGGGCCACCAGTAACGAGATTGAGGAAGCGAGAGGGTCCGCTTGCTGCCTGAATGTCCAGAGCCCGGAGATTGGTGAGCTGTGCCCAGAAGGGTTTGACGTTGGGAGCGGGGAACGTAGATCTTACCCTCTGGGCATTCCGGCGGAGCAGGCTCCTGGAGAGTGGCTTGCTGAATTTCTTGATCCTGGTTCCATGTTATGGGGCTGACAATGAGATGTGGAGGGATGACTGGTTCGGGGTCCGTGTGCAGTTCTGAAGAGGACTGACGAGAGAGGGCGTCCGCTGGGATATTCTTGGAACCTGGTCTGTAAGTGATTTTGAAATTGGAACGTGTGAAAAAGAGCACCCAACGTGCTTGCCTGGGGTTAAGTCTTTTAGCTTCTCTGAGGTATTGCAAGTTTTTGTGGTCGGTGATGATGGTAAAAGGGTGGACGGCCCCCTCTAACCAGTGACACCACTCTTCCAGGGCCAATTTGATGGCAAGCAGTTCACGATTACCTACATCATAATTTTGCTCCGCCGGAGACAGCTTGCGAGAGTAGAATGCACAGGGATGGAGGACTGCAGGCTCACCGACCGCTTGGGACAGCACCGCACCCACTACGGTCGACCGTAAATGGGAGTTCTGGATCTGGATGATGTAATAGGGCTGAATATCCGCTTGAGATGTGGAAATGCCTCGTGGGCAGCGGGGCTCCAGGTGAGATGTTTGGGTTTGCCCCTCAGGAGGAAGGTCAATGGTGCGGTGATGGAGCTGTAATCCTTAATGAAGCGACGGTAGAAATTGGAGAATCCTAGGAAACGTTGAAGTTCTTTTATACTGTTGGGTTGGGGCCAGTCTTGAATGGCTTTGACCTTCCCCTGATCCATTTGCACACCCTCGGCACTGATGATATACCCTAGGAACTGTACTGATGGTTTCTGGAATTCACATTTTTCTAGTTTCAGGTACAGATGGTGTTGGTGGAGCTTGTGGAGGACCTGCTGGACGTGCTGGCGAGGTTCGGCTATGTTCCGGGAGTAGATCAAAATATCGTCAATGTAGACCACAACAAACCGATGGAGGAACTCCCGGAACACCTCGTTCATAAACGTTTGGAAGACAGAGTAACTGATGGATAAGCAGCACGGCATGACCTGATATTCATAGTGCCCCGTAGGTGTTACAAACGCGGTCTTCCGCTCGTCTCCCGCACGAATAAGAACGCGGTTGTACGCACTCCGCAGGTCCAGCTTCGTGAAGACTTGGGCTCCACGAAGATCTTCGAGGGCGGCTGGGACCAGGGGGAGAGGATAAGGCTGTTGCAGGATCTAGGAGTTGAGTTGCCGGTAATCTATGCAGGGGCGAAGACCTCCATCCTTCTTGCCCACAAAGAAGAAGTGGCCGGCGAGGTAGATGGTCTGATGAATCCCTGATTAAGAGCCTCCTCGATGTACTCCTCGGTCGCCTGGCGCTCTGGGATGGACAGGGGGTACACCTTCCCCTTAGGTAGTTGAGCTCCAGGCAGCAAGTCAATAGCACAGTTCCATGGCCGATGAGGTGGTAAATGGGTGGCCGCTTGCTTGCTGAACACATCCTGGAACGCCATGTACTCCGCTGGGACTTCAGGTGTGAAGGCAGGTTCGGGACTTTCCACATGCGTAGATGCCACTAGAGTTGGAATGGAAGGAGGATGAGGTAAGAGGATGGTTAGACACTGGGTATGACACATTGGACTCCAGCGGGTGATGTCACATGGATCCCAGCGGAGTTCCGGACGATGTAGACGCAGCCAGGGGCGTCCCAGGATGATGCTCACAGTTGACTCCTCCAGTACCAGAAATTTGATTTCCTCTTTATGAAATAATCCAACCTGTAGAGTGATGTAAGGTGATGAATGACGTACTTTCCCACGCCCGAGTGGTTTTTTCTTGGATCGTTTTTACTGCATACACTTGATGGTGGCGATGACGTGAGAGTTGGAGTTGGTCTAGGCATTCCTGGGAGATGAAGTTGCCGGAGGAACCAGAGTCGACCAGGGCGGACACAGAAAGAGAACAATCAGGAGTATGCAATGTAAGAGGTAATAGTGAAAGGTTGGCAGTTTCTACCTCGGATTGAATAGTACTCACCACCGGGCGTGGGGGTCTGATGGGGCAGTTGCGAATGTGATGTCCTTGTTGTCCACAGTATAAACATAATCCAAGCGTGATGTGACGATTGTGTTCGGTACGTGAGAGCCGGGTAGATTCAACTTGCATGGGTTCTGGTACTGGGAGGGTAGCGGCCACCGAGGCAGACTGAGAAGCGGTTACCGGTGGCTGGCAGGCGGCTAGCTACTGTGAAACTCTTGTTGTACGCTGGAGGAATGATTCCAATCCGATGCTGTCATCGTACAGGGCCACTGCGGCGTGGATGTCTGGGTTGAGTCCTTGACGGTATGCACCTAACAATGCGACCTCATTCCAGCCGCTAGCCGCTGCCAGCGTGCGGAAGTGAAGAGTGTACTCGTTGACCGAAGAAGATCCTTTTTGTAGACGGAACAGCTGATCAGAAGTGGTGAGAGTGCCAGTCGCTGTGCTGAAAACTTTGGAGAAATGGCTGGTGAACTGTTCATAAGAATTAATAATGGGATTGTTAGCATTCCAGATTGCCTTTGCCCATTGGAGGGCCTTACCGGTGGGCAGTGATATGAGAAATGCGACCTTGGCGTTCTCTGAGGGGAACTGTTGTGATTGCATCTGGATGTATAGGTTGACTTGGAGAAGAAAACTGCTACACTCAGCTGCCTCGCTCGCAAATGTAGGGGGCATGGCCATGGGACATCCTGAGGCAGGTGGCGGCGGGGGTGTTGGATTCAACGCCGCCTTAAAGACATTCACCTTAAAGAGGAGATGAGAGGTGAGTGGAAAACCAAACCAGCGTTTATTAAACAGATCGATGGATACACAGAGTTAGAGACAAATGATAATTGAGATAGCTTAGCTGACAGTCCTGGTGAGAATATGCAGGTGAGAGTCCAATAGAGAAAGCCACACGTAATCCACAAGGCACAGGAGAGTTCGAAGGGGGAAAATAGCATGAGGTCAGGAGCTGCAGAATGCCGTGCAAACGGTAGAGCCGACAAGAGATGAATGGTTTGAGAGTCCTTTATATGGGGTGTGGCTGATTGGGAGCAGGTGCACGTGATTAGCATTCCGGTGATGAGGAACGGGTAGGCGGTGCTTGAGGTGACGTGGCAGGTGAGGGTGACTGTGGTGAATCTCTGACATCTACATTGTATGATGAGTAAATCTCTTACCACATACTGCACACATCTGTGGCACGTTACGGCTCCGACGCAGCAACCGGAGTAGATTGCACCTTTGGTGTGCGTTCCGACCCCCTGTACTGCATACGTCTGCAGCGCGTTACAGCTCTACAGTGGCCAGTCTAGTCAATGCCTGTGTTTATACCCGACGCACTGCGGCTCATTGAAGCGACTCTCCGCACTACATCGCTAAAGTTTGGCTAATCCCCCACCTCGTCCCTACACCCCCATCAACAATTTGAATTTCCGTAGGAGGGATTTAATTTAATGATATTCTAATGGACCGCGTTGTGACATCATTGCATGTGGAAAACAAATGCTGTAGTCTAAAGGAGCCGTTCGCTGTAGTTCTTGAAAAGGGATTTTTTAAAAACGAAAAATCTTCCTTTGGAGTGGACTTTGAGATTTGTAACTTTGCAGAAGTGACTCTATGTCTATCCTGAAAGGCTCTTCTTTGGAAATTTCAAAGACTGTGGGTTTAGCCTCTGAGGGGAACCCACTCCTAGTTCCTGGTCAGTCAGCTGAAGTTGTTGAAACACTGCAAATACTGAGGCTCCCTCTTCAAGCAGGTTGTGACTGCATCGTGGTGTGAACAGCACCATTTAGACTCAGGTCACTGCTCTGATGCTTTAAGTGGATGTAGCAGGCACTGCAGTGGATGGCACTTCATTATGGAGGCCCTTCCTATATTAATAGTCTATTTTAATTCTATTTTTTACTAGCAGCCATATCACCCTGCAGCCCAAGACTGGTTGCCCACTGAAGCAGGGTTAAGCCTGGTCAGTACCTGGATGGGAGACCTCCTGGGAAAACAAGGTTGCTGCTGGAAGAGGTGTTAGTGAGGCCAGCAGGAGGTACTCACCCTGTGGTTTGTGTGGGTCCTAATGCCCCAGTGTAGAGATGGGGACACTATACAGTCAAAGAGCACCGTCCTTCAGATGAGACGTTAAACCGAGGTCCTGACTTTCTGTGGTCATTAAAAATTCCAGGATGTACTTTGAAAAAGAGTAGGGGTGTAACCCCGGCATCCTGGCCAAATTTGCCCATTGGCCTCTGACCATCATGGCCTCCTAATCATCCCCATATTCTGATTGGCTTCATCACTCACATCTCCTCTCCACCAATAAGCTGGTGTGCGGTGGGCGTTCTGATTCACCGTTCCATGTATGTAAAGCGCTTTGAATGTCCAGAAAAGCGCTATATAAATGTAAGGAATTATTATTAGTAGTAGTATCTATTTTCCTAATATCTATTCTTACGTTGTCCAAGGGCCTACTCTACCACAAGTGTGGCTTAAAAAATGCGTTATCTAAAGGTGTCTTTTTTAGACTATTGCTGCTGCAAGTTGGGTTTCTCTGCACACATTCATAAGAGGTTATAGTTTGGATATGGATTTAACACCAGACTCCCTGGTCCTTTTAGGCTGATTCAGTCTGTTGCTTACAAACAAACAAACAAATTTAAAAAAAAACAAAAAAAAAAAACAAACATCTTTTCACAGTTTTATTGGGCAGGCAATTTTCCCTATGTTGTTTTTGTCAGTTGCTCATGCAGCATTGAGTACCCACGAAAGGGAATGTTTCAGTTACACATGTAACCTGGTACAAGGCATTGCTACTGCTTTTTATTCTCCGACTTCAGGCATGTCTGCATCAAGACAATTTGACAATTCAATTTAAAGACGTGATTTTTTTTTTTACATGTGCCAAATACAAAATAATCAGGACAAACAAACATATATAATAACAACAAACATTACAATTCCATTTTGATAACTCCTGTATGTGTATTCATATGTCTGTGTGCATGTGTGTGTGTGTGACTGCATCTAGGTGGGGGGGTGGAAGCGTACAAACCAAAGAACATCTAACAGATATATGACACATATAAAGTATAACAAATAAAACAATAAAAAATGGGAACGTGACGTTAGCAGCGCACAGCATTCTGGGACTTTCGGACACAATACCGTGAAAAGTGCTCTCAACTTGCTTATGTAAGTGAACCCGGCACACCTCTATGTTGTAAACTTCAACATTGTATAATACATTAAGTGGCTTTCACACTGAACGCGGAAAGCACTGCGCTGACCGCTGGGTTCAACTAATTTGGACTTTGAGCGCGGCTTGCGTGCACGCTTTGGTCGACACAAAAACGAGCCGTCCTCGCATGGCGCAAGCAATTGAAATTAATGGGTTTCATAACGCAGCGCTTTCTGCATTCGGTGTGAAAGCCGCTTCGTGCCCCATCCTTTATCATTACTCCAACTAATGAGACAGGCAGACAGTCAAGCTGCATCAATCACAACTTTTTAGACTACAGTGGGCCCACAGTTGAACAACAGAAGTACAGAAACGTGACTTCGCCGGTTAGCAAGACATGTGCAGGGTTCTTACACAACATAACATACACAACTATGTTTGTTTTAAACAATCGCTAGAAAATAGAGTCTTTGTAGATTCATCTTTTGGAAATGAATATAAAACAAATTTACTCACAGGGTAGGATACATTGTCCTCTCGACATGACATAAACCACATGGAAATTTAACTGTGTTTGTGGGCGTGCAAGTTGTTTGCGACGTAGAACGTGGGCGGGCATTATGCAAATGTGTTACTTTGTGATGTATAGTCGTAACAGAATAAGATTCAAATTCAGGCGATTTTAAGCTGACTCTTTTTTTTTTTTGATAGACAATAACTTTATTTATCGTGCACTGTTGACTTCACAAGATTGTTTATATCCACATACAGCTACATGACACACTGCATGAAAGGTCATATTTGAAAAGGCATAATCGGAGCACTTTAAAAACTGCAAAAGAGAAATTAATTCGGTCCTGTGTGTGGTATGATAGAAGGCGGCCGTATGATTTCTGTAAGTACGTGTGTTGTTCTGGCTGCAGGACTGAGTGCTCAAATGAACGCAATGGATTCAAATATAAGCAAGTGCAAGCAGCTCTTAAAAATATTAACGCAAATACAGTATTTTTTTCTTCTAGTGATTTGTATTTATTGTCAATGTACACTATTTAGCATGTCCTAAAACATGGCGGCAACTACGCAGAATGCAATGCACAGTGATGTAGATTCCCATTCTCTATAGTAGAGACAACGAATAATATTGGCAACAACAACAACAATAATAATAATTAAGGATGCACGTTATTATCAGACTAATATCGGAATCTACAAATAATGGTTTTAAATGTTAATATCGGCTTATGTTTGTTATGAAAAATTATGCAGATGTGTCTTAGAAGAGGAATAACTCACATGTGCTCAGAGTGCGCTAGCAAATAAATCACATGAGCAGTGTGGATCATTCTTGAAGCAAAGTTATGCCTAAATTATGATTAGATTCACTGTTTTGGATCGCTGCATTTAACCCTTTAACTGTCCCTGTGGGACGCCTAAGTTTACTTGACCATATTACAAATAAATCCTAATCTAATTATCACAAACTATACATCTTTGGAAAGGTCTGAGACTCCTAGCTAGATATTTTACCATATTTCTGTGTTAGAAATTATGTAGGAAAAGTAATAGATATGCCAAGAGTGCCACTTAAAAAAAAATCTACATCATACCATGAGTTCTGACCTTTGCCACAAAAGACTTTCTTCATTGCCTTTTTCCCTATCACGCTTTAGATATCATAAGAAATTATATATCAGGTCAAAACTTAAAATCTCAAAATTTATCCTTTGAAAGGCATTTTAAAATCAGACATTGTATTACCATGGAAAACGTACATCAGAATCTTATTACAAAATGTTTTCATTCATTAATTATAAAGATTTGAGTCTGGATAGTGCATTTTTATGTCTGTGTTCAAAAATGGGAGTGACAGTTAAAGGGTTAATCTGAGAATGCACGTACAGAATGACGTGATCGATGTGTGATTGAGTAAACAGTAATAGCAGGTGTGATGTCGCAACCCAGTCTCACGGTAGTTATGAATTTTAATCTACTGTTTCGTGTTCACAGACACAAATTTTCCTCTTTTTCGTGTCACTCAGCACGATTTTCAGTCTAATGTTTTTTAATAGGGATTGGTGCAGGGTAACGTTACCCCTTCCATGTTTAAATCTTCACAGTTGCAAAACTAGAATTATTTTATAAATATGTATTATTTTGGAACACCTAACACCACTCCTACCCTAAACCTACCCACTTCTCAACTACATAAAACACTGGCAAATGTAAGTACAAGCACATGTATTTATTGCAAAAATTGACGACAAACAGTATGAAGGTATTACAAACACTTCGTGGTGCATTCCAAATCTTCCGAAGCCATGCAATTTCGGCTGTGTCCGAAAGCTCTAAAATACTGCCTTCGGAGGCAGCATTCCAAGGCAGGAATGCATTTAGGCACGTCCAAATTCTAATTCTGCTTCACTTCCTGTCTCCGGAGGTACCTTTTTCTGATGGAATTTTGAAGGCAGCATAGATGTATCCTTCGCTGCCTTCGATTTCCCACAATCCTGTGCGTGTGCGTCATATAGGCTATATAAATAAAGATATTCTGGTGAAATTAAACTTGTTACTTTATATAATAGATGAGATTTTGAACATGATATACTTTATGAATCGTAATAGTGTAAAAAACATAATAAATAATATTGTTTGTAATAATAGTATTTTACAAAAATGTTAAAAGGGTTCAAATGAGTAGTGAATACGAATAATATTTACAATACAATACCAATAATAACGAAACAGCCACTAATAACAATGACCTCTTCTGCAATACTTGCATCACTTCTTTTATTTTTTTAAGCAAAAAGTAGCTGCCATTCTCAGTTGTCTTCTCCGACGCACAGACCTTCAGTGGGTAATGACATTGAGGTCTTTATGTATTATTAAAATATTTATATATAACTGTATAAGATTTTTCTACAAAATCTACAACTTAACCATTAGGTAACCTAGCAACGGCGTCACGTTCTGCTGCCTCTTAAGTCTGTCCGAAACTGTTTCTAGAGTTGCCTTCGCAGCCTTCGAAGTCACTGCCTGATAAGGCAGCGAGGCAGCAAGTCAGCTGACTAGGCTTTCAGACGCAGCCTTCGTTATATGAACAGACTGAGTGAAATTTAAAGTTTTATCGCTGAAACAATAGGCTCGTTTGAGATGCGCCTCGCCTCGCCTGAAGTGTAGGTGAGAGTAGGCGGCTGCAATGAGGGGAGGAGTGAAATAAGTGCAGTCAAGACGGACAGTTAGAAGTGGAACAAATACCTACGAGATCAAAGGCGGATATCGCGTTATCACACTCACGTGCTGTGTTGCTAATTAATATAGCCTATATGATGCACACACACAGGATTGTGGGAAATCGAAGGCAGCGAAGGATACATCAGTGCTGCCTTCAAAATTCGATCACAAGAAGGTACCTCCAGAGACAGGAAGTGAAGCAGAATTTGGATTTGGACTTGCCTTCCTGCCTTGAAATGCTGCCTCCGAGGGCAGCATTTTAGAGCTTTCGGACACGGCCTAGATGTTATTTGTGTATTTTACTTTCATTTTATTAGAAGTAGGCCAACAGTGCCCCCTACGGAATGGACCCTTTTCATTAAATTGTGATGACGCATTTCAACGGTCATCATCATCATCATAAATCCTTTAAAGTATTTTATGTTTAGATTTTTTTTTTTTAAATGTATGTACATTTATAACACTATACTTTGTATTAATCACCTTTTCATCAAGTTACAAAAAACTAGTTAACGCTAATGCAAGGGTGTTTCTAATGCAGCGTCTATGGGAGGGATGGTAAATTTGACATTATTCTCTCTTCTGACTGCCGATATCAGTCTCTCTCAGATTTTTTCCTTTGATAGAAAGTCGTGAAAACACTATCATGGACTTTTTTTATGGACTCGGATTTTACCCAACTATGACGACTTCCGCTATGAGAAACCCGGAAATGTGAGAAAGGTCCATTAATTTGTGCGAAGAACACATGCAAAAGCAATCACCGTCTTCATCCGCAATCTGCCGCAAAACTATCTGTTTACCTGTGCAAACTCACAATTGGCGCCCGAGAAAGTAAATGTTACGTCAGCTTTGATTATGAAATGGCATTGGCTCTTGTGTGTCTCGTGACTGATTGCGTCATTATGTCAATTTAGATTCTGGAAATGCCATTGGATCTTGTATGTCTCGTGACCGATTGCGACATGTGTATTTTTGAACGAGACGTGACTGCGTGCATCCACAGAACAAGATTAGGTTCGTTTGAGATGAGCAAATCTGCGCAGAATCGATCACCGGAGATCACCGCAAGATGCATGCCGGTTAGAAATGTGTCCGGGTTACGTCCGCCTTGCTCTGATGTCATGCTGACGTGTGCCAAAAAACTCTCGTGACGGCGAGGCGGATGTGTCGGATTGCGCAGTCGGGCGCAGTAGCTCTCCACCGGCTGCGCTGGCAAAAGCACGATGGGAAACGTCTGAATGACAACACAGTTTAAAGCTCATTGGTTCAGACAACCATGATGGTGCTGTTCTTTTCTAAAATGTTTTATTTTTTAGTCTAATATCATATGGTTATATGTTTAAATTGTGCATGAATATTCCCAAACACTATGCCAGTGCGATCTCTGCGTGAGACATGTGATTGTTGTCATATTTTTTATAAAAATCTAAAATACACGTTTGTATTAAAGTAAAAATGGATGATAAATACGCCTTTCGTATGGAATTAAATAGCAAGCACTTTGAGTGTCTTGTTCATCATATTTATTTTCATATAAAAACAACAGAGGTGAAATTATATCACCTTAATAAAGATATTCTGTTGAAATTAATCATTTTATTTTTTACTAGATGAGATCTTGACCGTGATATACTTTATGAATGGTAAAAAAAAAAAGTAAGTAATATTGTTTGTAATAATAGTAATTTAATAAAAATGTTAAAAGGGTTCAAATGAGTAGTAAATAAGAAATACTGTATATTTACAATATACTACTAATAAGCATCTAATAACAATGACCTGTTCTGCAGTAATACTTGCATCAGTGCTTTTATTTCTTAAGCATAAAAATAGCTGCCATTATCAGACCTTTGGCGGGCAATGAACATTGAGGTCTTTATGTATTATTAAAGCATTTATACATAACTGTATAAGATCATTTTTCTCCAAAATGTACAACTTAACCGTTAGATAACCTAGCAACGATGTCATGTTACGCTGCTTCTGAAGCCTGTCCGAAACTGTTCCTGGATTTGCCTTTGCAGCCTTCGAAGTCATTGCCTGATTGGGCAGCGAAGCAGCAAGTCAGCTGACTAGGCTTTAGGACGCAGCCCATGAGTGTATTTGTTATTAAATAGAGAATATTGATGTCATGAAATCATGAGCATGTTTTGATTTAAAGGTCAGATTAAAAAAATCACAAACATGTGATTTAAATAATTAAATAATTTTATACATACTGATTTATCCAATAATGTGTAATATAAGTTATATTTAAAAAAAAATACATTATGAGCTCTAAAAGATTTTCTGAATTTTTACAACTCTTTTTTTGATTTAGACCATCTACGAATGTTAAATCTTAAAATAAAATATTAAGGTACCACTGCATTTTTCTGAAAAAAAAAAAAAAAAAAAAATCCAATGTCATGCATCCATAATAATAATAATAATAATAATAATAATAATAATTATAATAATAATAATAATAATAATAATAACAACATGTTGATTTATTTTCACTGAGATGTCTGTGACAGAGCATACACCCTAGATTAAATAAATAGATGATGAATCAACATACAAATGTAGATACATATTCATTAACCTTACAAAAAGGAATATGTGCAATTAAAACAAACCACAGAGGAAAACTTCTCCCTCTTTGATCTTGCAATCACTTGCAGTTAATAAGCTGAAATTAATCAGATAGTTAATTTATAGTTAAACTAAATTTGATCAATAAATCTTGCAATTGAACTGGTTCTTTTTGGTAAACATTTTTGTCACTGCAGATCTTATGGAGGGTTTCCGTGTCTTTCATATGCTGATACAGTCTGTTATTCACTGTTCATCTACTACTCTTCAGCATTGCTGTGTTCATGCAGAGGTTCAGAGCACGCAAGTTGTTTACTTCCAGCTGATATGATTAGTGCTAGCAAATAAAAGATAATTAAAAAAAAAAAATCATGAGCATTTTTATAATGCACTAAAATAATAGACATTGAAAATTTGAACTGGGTGTGTGAGTGTGTGTCTGCGCACTAACCTGTGTGTTTTCGTTTACAGTAAATCAGTCCTCCTACTGCCATAATCACCCCCAACACCATACCTGCAGCACCTGTTATAAGCTTATTCCTGTCAGACTCTGAAAGAGATGGACCTGCAAAATAAAATAAAATTGTGCTAAAATATTTGATGGTTTGTTATGCAATTCACATAATTCTGTCACTAAGTCTAGAAGACAACCCAATGGGTAGGACTTGTAGGAATTATGCTAAAAATAAGTCCAACAGCACCAATGAGCAATAATATGCTAGCCTGAACATGACTTCTCTGTGGTTGATTAAATAGTTCAGGCTATGGAACAAACAAAAGAGTTTCCTATTTAATTATCTGGAACTAATAAACAATGTCTTCTGTATATCTTCTATAATATCTTCAAACTAATATCTTCTGTGGGAATCAATGTTTGTGTCTCTTTGTAGTGCTGTGTCACTTTGGCTATTGTTACAATAAAACTAGGGAACAAGCAGATATTAGAAGCTATAGTTTGGTTTCTGTGGTCATATTTATAGTATGGGTTTTGTTCTCACCCAAGTCATAGATCATGGGTTTATTGGAGCTGGCGTGCTCCACCCAGCAGGAGATCTTCTCTCCAGGTTTGGGGAAGTATTCCAGGTGGGAGTGGATCTGGTAGTACCAGTCTCCATTAGCCAGCTCCTCAGTGGACGTCACATCAGCTGTCATCTCTTTATCATCTCTCATCCATGTCAGTTTGATGGGTTTGGGGTAGAAGTCATAGGCACTGCAGATCAACATGGCTGGAATTTTACCACTGGCTTCTCTTACTGTCCGGACGATGACTTCTGGCTTTACTGTAGACATGATGAGGTTCATTTTGCGTTTGGTACTGATTCATGTGTGCTGTTTCAAAAATTTTTTGGTGTTAAATGCATCTTACCTGTTTTTTCTACCTCTGGAAGGTATAGCTGCCCATAGTGCCTGCAGTCAGCAATAGCTTTTTCAGCCTCCTTACATAGCCATTCAGGTTTTTTATTAAAATCATCTGCCCATTTCATTGCATATTCAGTGTAAGCAACAACGTTATTCTCAGTACTATTGAATCTTGCCAGATCTGTTTTGTCATAATTGAGTGAGATTATAAGCTCAACATTTTGTAGAGAACCAAGTACACGACAGAGAGCTAGGCCGAATCCATAATGTCCGTGAACTAAGAAAAAGCAGCCAACATGCCATTAGACTCAGTAATCATACAATATGTTCTGATACAGTCTGTTGAACTTTGAAAAACAAACAAACAAAAAACAATCAGTTTAAATTTATTTTTGTATAAAGATTTTCTTATTAAAGTATAAACAAGATTTAATGTAGAACTATTTCATCATTACTAGAAACAGGTTATATCTTAACTCTTTCAAACAAAGTAGGCGACAACAAGGCCAGGTGTATCACGCGATCATACTGCATTGTGCATTCAGTGTTGTTTCACTGGCATAGAGAGGGAATGAGTCTGACTGCAGCAGTAAATGTCAATACAAGTGTCTAAAATGCGGAATGTTTCTGTTCTTGCCCCAATACATTATCCTTTTTTTTTTTTTTTTTTTGCTGATAGGGAGCTGTTTGATGACACTCTTTTGAAAACAATTGACATTATATGCATTATCAACAAGACCCATTGAATTTTCATTCATTGAGAACATTCTGTCAATAAAAATGGACTCTCAGTACCTGACAAAGCATCAATGTATCAGACCAAAACAATATTTTATTTCTTTAATATACTATTTGATTAGAGTAAAAAAGGTCTAATTGTACTGCATTTATATGGATTCATTCAGGGGAATATGCTCTGCATATGATATTATCTATTTTTATTTATACCATTGTTTGACTGAACACCTTCACTTGTTTGACTTCCCTAAAGTCACTTATGAGGCAAAAGACTATAGATTACTCAAAGATTACTCCGCTTTAAATACCTTTAAAAACCTTTTTTTTAATTGCACTTTTATTTGAGAAAAAAAGAATATTTTATTATAATAAAATATATATATATTATTATAATAAAATATATAATCTAATCACATGTCACTTTCAATAGTAAAATAAGTCCAGTGCTTGAAGTGGGAACATACAATACAAATGAGCAAGTCCTGACTGTTAATATATATGGATCCATTCAGAATCACTACACCTCTGACCACCACATAATCTAAAACTCCTTCAGCCAGCATTCACTATAAAACCAACTTTAAGCCAAATACACACTGAAAATAATAACTTACCAGCATTTGGACGCAAGCCACTATTCTCTTTATTAGCGCTATTTTGAACTTTCAGTTTGAATGCTTTCACTTACTGAACCTTTGGACTTTCCAGGAGTTTACTGGTTTAAAATTATGTAATCGCAAAAACCTGCTTCTTTTCATTTTAAGGTATTGTTTTGTTATGCACTGATTTGAGAGCCCGGTCTCATGAAAATGCGTATAAATAGCACGATTTTCTGTTTTTATTTGGCATGTTATTTATACGCTGAAACTGACTTTGTTGTACATATAATACGCAGTTTTCGCGTGCATATTACGCATCTACCCTGTTGTACCGAATTCTGACCCCCGCCAGATTACTACCCCCCCTAGTATTGGTAGGTTTAGGGTTAGGTGTGGGGGAGGGGTTAGGATTAGGGGTGGGATTAGGATTAGGCAATCAGGTGGTGATTTTAATGAGAGGGGAATGGTAATTTGGCAGGGGGTCGAAAATGGGCACAACACCGGTACGCACGAAAAAGTGCCAGTACCCAAAAGGCTAAAATACAGAAGGTGCACTCCAGCACACTTCAAGCACTGAATAAGTCTAAATATTAAACTTGTACTACTTGAACTGCTTTCAAACTAGGTAAAGTTGAAAAAAATTATAATATAAGAGGAGAATCTAATGCTACTGTATATATAATTTAAAAGTCACCATAATATATGCAACAGCAGAATATTATATAACGTCTTATGAAGACTTTACATTGTTTCAGGTGTAACATATCACCTGCTGTGTATTACATATTACATATATATTACATATATAACATAAATTAACAAAATTAACAAGTAACTTATGTAGCACATATGCAACTTTACATGAGAACTAAAAAAAAACAAAAAAAAAAAAAAAGAAAGAACAGTTGTCAGTGTTATTGTATCAATTTCCTTTGACAATAAAAAAGACTCCAGTGGCCAGACCCAGCAGCCCAAGACCCAGACCAAATCCACAGAACACTGATGGACCAATGTTGGGCTCCTTTATCTCTACAACTGCACACACAGACACATATATTTGTGAAATTCATCATGTGTTTTAAAGGGGATTAAATGTAAATAATAAATACAATACAAACCCACCCCATATTCTGGTCTGAGGTTGCTGAAGAGCTTTGTGCTCCACAGAACAGCTGTAAATGTCTCCTTCATCTGGAATGAAGCTCAGTCGAGAAAATGCATTCATTGTCCCGTCTTTGTTGGGGTAATATCTGCTGAGAGTTGATTCATCTGTCACATTCACATTGTTCTTGGTCCACAAGACTCTGACAGGTGGAGGGAAGAATCCAGTCACATGACAGATCAGGGTGTTCTTGACATTCAACTCTGGATCACTTTTGGGATAAATTGAGCTCCAGGGGGGTTCTGGAAAAAATAAAAAAATATATTAACTTTTATATATAACTTTTGAAACATTTCAATAAAACATTTTTATGCTTGTTTTATTTCTTACCAAGTGGTTCAGATGAATTGGCATACACCTTTTTAAGAATATTAAGGATGGTTCTGCAAATAGTTACTCCTTTTTTAGCATCCTCATACAGTGAAGGAACCACAATTTGGCCAACAAAATCAGGTAATGTGAGGATTTCTTTCTGCTCTTTGAAGTCTACATGTGCCATATGTTCATCATCAAATCTGACAATGAAATCTTCTTGATCTGCGTCACTGCATGCTTCAATCACCCCAAATTCACCTAAAATATTTTAACAAGTCAGATTATTATTATTATTATTATTATTATTAACATTGTTAAATTTTAGGGTATACTGTATAATTTTATTTATATATTAAATACTGTGATAATTTGGGATGTATGGATAAATTATAAGCAAGTATTACTGCAGCTGTTTACAGTATGTAAATAATAATAATAATAATAATAATAATAATAATAACAACATATACCCACAGTTACAAGTAATATGTTAAATGTAGTATGAGTACTGTGAAATAGTTTTATATAAGCTACTCATACCCACATGCTATATAAACATTAATTTAGCCGAAAAATCTTTAACAAGTGGTAAATGACACATAGGTGTTACTCTTATTTCAGTGTAAGTAGGTTACGAGATTTGTTGAAAAGAAATGTACACTTACTTTGGGCGTTAATGTAAAGCACACAGACACTGATGAGTGTAATTCTTAAGAATCCTTTCATGTCAGCGAGCAGTAAGCGCGATAGATGAGTATGCCGCTCGAATAACAGGTCAGTAGCTTTTCATGACAAACAAGTTTTTTCATCAACAAGTCATCATCCAATAGGTTGTGGAGTTACTCTGTGACGTAACAGTCTCCACGGGAAGTATAGCCTGAGTGGAAGGCATTACAGCAGCGCTAGAAGACTAAAATATTTTTTGTAAGGAATTCTGACGTACTTATATGCTAGTTCGTTTGTTGACCACTAGATGGTACTGCTGGTATTCTATCTTCTTGATAGTATACTGTGTAATTAAATTGACCAATGAAATTTAAGGGTTAGCATGAGGGAAAAATCACTTCTGTTAAAAATATGAACTTGCTGAGCAGGTGGATCCGGTTTCTTGATCAGAAAATATCAAGGGTCAAGGGTAGAAAAACAAATGAATCCTTTTAAGATGTACAGCGCCTATTTTTTAAAGCATATGGACTCATTTACTCAGATAATGCTGTTTTGTGTATATTTGTTGACATGCTTCCCAGTCGCCAAAGCAGGTAAGACGGTTATTTCCTTTAGATAGTTTAATATGTACAGATAACATGTAATTTCGAGGGTTTGCGATGGAATAGTAAGCTACTGTAAAACACAGCAATTAAAAGTAAATATCAAAAGTAACGATACGGAAGTATTTTACATCCATGCTAGCACTTCTATGAAAGTGCAACTCATATGAGACAGTTTGGAGTTTTAAAAATAACCACGCAAATGAATTCTTGCTTTGGGACATAATTGAGCAAATACAATTCGAAACAGAGTCACAAAAATCTGTCACAGCTAATTTGAAAAGAATTGACAGAGGGCAACATGTAGTAATTTGCACAATGTTTCCACAGTGGTTGGTCTGGTAGGCAACCACAACATGAAAAAATCAAGCAAAACTTTTTTCTTTCTTTTCTTTCTTTCTTTTTTTCTTTTTTTTCTGGCTGTGTTAATTATTTTGCAAAACATTTTTCTTAAATGGAAACATTTTCACTTAAACTTAAGAAAGTCTTTCTTTCTCTTACTGTCATTTGTCCTTGCATGTCTGAATAACACAAATGTAACCTATATGCACTGGGTAGCCTTTGAGTTGTCCAGCAGTGATTTAAAAAAAAAAAACAGAACAAAAAAAATACATGACATAAATAGCATAAACTCACATGTTGCTGGTCTTGGTCCTGTCTATAATTTCAGTTCAGTCTTGATCCACAGGCTGACTGCATGAAAGTTTTAGACTAGTCTTAAAAAGTTAGTCAGCTAATTTTTTTCTTTAAGACTGGTCATATTTTTTTAAATCCAGTTACAGAAAAATATAGATTAGTCTAAGTTGACTTACCCTTTGGTTAACTGCTAGTTGGCCAAACTGGTACTTAAGACACTGTCTTAACATAGAAGCTAAGTTTATGCCATTGGCCCCAGGTTTAGGTCCTGTCTTTTTCACATCTTGGTCTTGAATTCCTGTTTTTACAAAATTTCACTCTCAGGATCTGACCTTACCTCACTGATATTTCCATTTGGATGGCTACTTATCAGATTAACCTAAACTTTGACAACACTGAGCTGCTTTCTTTCACACTTAACGGCACTTAAATGTCTCTCCACTCGATTTTTTTACTTGCCATACAACCAGGAACTGTGCTGGTCACATACACAAAACATTTAGTTGTTTAATACATATGTAGTTTATTGTAGTAGTAGAATATGTTTCTTATGTCAGCCACTTCACATGTTATCACTCGTGTATACCTTGTGTATCCACAGATGTTCACTCGTTGATGGCATTTGTAACATATATAGTTGGACAGACACCATTTCCTGAGTTCAGTGTTGTGATAAGGTTGGATGATGTGCAAATAGGATATTATGACTCGGTCACATGGAAACCTGTATATCGCACTAACAGTACTGATTCACAGTACCATGAAGAAGACCAAAAGGATGCTGATATTATATTTCGTGCTATGTATAACATCTTTAAAGAAAGAGCATTGTATCTTAAGGAGCACCAAAATCACACAGATGGTGAGTACAAACCAAAAGAATTATAAGATGCAAAAGGCTTAATAACGAATGTAACATTTAAGTGCTAATGCGAAGAGTGTAGAGCTACATGGGCTAGAGACAGTAATTCTAAAAAAAGTAGATTAAAAAGTCTTCATCATTTTTTCCCAATTCATTTGAAGGTGTACAATTTCATCAGAGAATTGTAAGATGTGAATTGTTAAATGATGATAAACCAGGTTTACTTCAGAGATGGGATGGTTTAGATGGACAAAATATAGAAGAGTTCATTTTTGACATAGAAAACAACAAAACCCAGACAAAAATGACATGGAGACCATGGGACCAACAAAAATGGCTTCGTGTAAACTATATGTATGAAAAAGTTTATCATCCTCTTTGCACAAAAGTTTTGCGGAGATATCTGTATATGGAAAAGAACAATGTGCTGAGAAAAGGTGAGAGAATCAAATGGATTAACTTATAACACCCAGACAGCAGTGCTTACAAAAACATGTTTATGCTTTATGAAGCATTACAAAAACTTGTGCAACAGTAACACTAATCATCCTTCTCTGTAGTGACACCCAGAGTCAGACTCTTTAGGAAGCCTCTTACAGACTCTCAAGGGCTTCAGATCAGCTGTCTGGCCACTGGTTTTTACCCTCGTCACATAAACCTGACCCTGTTCAGAGATGGTCAGCCTGTGGATGATGATCAGATCAGAGGAGGTGAGATTCTGCCCAATGGAGATGTAACTTACCAGATGAGGAAGAGTTTGGTGATCAGTGCATGTGAGGGACATAAATACAACTGCACAATGAAGCATCTCAATTTTGAAGAAAAACTGGACATTACATTTGGTAAAAACCATTGGCACGTTCATATTCATGCCAAATTAATTACTCTGTAGCATACTGTTATCACTTATTTATTTATTTATAAATAACTTAAAAAATATTTGTACACAGTTTTATGTTTCTGTAGTGTTACTCTCTATCGTGGTTTAACTGTCTCATTCTTATTCAGGACAAGGATCTGTGACATCACAGAGTACATTACAGAGTAAATACTCCCGTACTCCATGTGAGTAAATTGTTTTGTGAAGTAAAATGAATTTTTTTTTTTTTATTTTATTCATTTCAGCTTCCATGCTTGATAAAACATGAAAAAATGAGTCTACATTAGACAGTACATGCAAAACTTAAAAAACCTTAGCATTTGCTGGGTGGATGTTATTGCTATGATGACCTTCAAATTTAAAAAAGGACAAAGGAATGTAATATAGGTAATGTATAATACAGACACTCTGCTGTGAGCATTTAAGACAATACAGATCGATACAGGTGGAGTTTTCTGAAAACGCACTACAACTGCTGCAGCAAATCCTGACCAAGTATTCACAAAAGGTTCTTTGTAGCGAAAAAAGGTTTTTCAGAGTATAAAAAAGTAAGAAAGAGATGGTTCTTTAAAGAACCTTTGCTTAAAACTGTTAGACGATTACTGTACATACCTGGGGTCTCCTAATCAGATATCTTAAATCTACACTGTAAGGAGTTTGCTGTAAATTTTGGATGTCAGTACGTTACTGTAAATTGTTTACAGTATATTACTGTATTTTTAATTTAAATTATATTACTATCTTTACTGTATATACATTTGCAGTATTTTTACTCTATTGTCATTTAAAGGAGAAGTCCACTTCCAGAACAACAGTTTACAGATAATGTACTCACCCCCTTGTCATCCAAGATCTTTATGTCTTTCTTTCTTCAGTCGTAAAGAAATTGTTTTTTGAGGAAAACATTTTAGGATTTTTCTCCATGTAATGGACTGATATGGTGCCTAGAGATGGAACTTCCAAAATCCAGTTTAAATGCAGCTTCAAACGATCCCAAATGCGGTTGTAAATGATCCCAGCCGAGGAAGAAGGGTCTTATCTAGCAAAATGATTGGTTATTTTCATTTAAAAAATACAATTTAAACATTTTTGAATGTCAAACGCTCGTCTTGTCTTGCTCTCCCTGAACTCTGTGTATTCTGACTTAAGACAGTTAGGGTATGTCGAAAAACTCGTATTTTCTCCCTCAACTTCAAAAATCATTTAAAAATCACCCTACATCGCTGCAGAAGTACCAGCCCAGTCTTTGCAAAGTGAACATCAAGATCAAACACCCTTAACAAAAAGGGTAAAACAGCGATCTAGGGCGATTTTGAAGCTGAGGGAGAAAATATGATCAGCGTTTGTCAATTCTAGCCAAGGGATTGTTGCCGAAGGCGCATTTTCATTTTGTTGTGGGGAGATGGGATGGCTTTTGATTTAGACAGAGGGTTGGATAGGAAGGATTTCCCTTGAGGAATTTTCCAGATGACATAGTTGAGGCGACTTAGAAGTGCTAGAGGCTAGTACTGTACATCTATCTAAAACTTGATGGTAGTGCAAGGCCCTGAGGTTTCCTGCTTTGAAGATGGAGCACTGAGTTTGTTGAAAACATTGATTAGTGTGGAATCCTGATGGAGGTGTAATGTTAGAAAGTCCTCTAGAAGCCGAAGGACGTGAAGGAGTCTGTGATTGTAGGTGAAAATCCGGCATAGCGCTTCGTTGGAAATCCTAGTGTGAAATTTTGTAAGATTGACTGTGATTGGAATGATGAGAGGTATTCCTCTCGAAGTAGTGGGATTGATCCGTTGTAAATTTCAAGAGAAAGTGACAAACAGAACGGTATGAGGCGGCCTGATATATGAAGGATTCAGGAAGTGAGGTGATTGGTAGAGACGTGGCCATGCTCCCAAACCTTTGTTAACTAGTTTTTGGCTAATGGAGGTGACATGAACTTAATTACCAGTTGATGTTGTTGCCATTCTGACAGCATTCTAGTAGACAGTCAGAAAAAAAGACGCCAAAACAAACAGTATTCACATTTTATAGTATCTTATTGTACATATTACAGTAAAATAGGCTACTGTTTAAATGACAAAATCCTGGTTATTTTTTGTCATAGGTTTTATTGTATTTCTTTCCATTCTGTTTGCTTGTTGTTTCCACTGTGCAAAGTCTGCTTGTGTAATAAATTTATTGCCTTTAACAATTAAAATGATGGAAGAGTACCAGAACATGTATTTCTATATTCAGAGAATAAATCTAAATTATTCATATTTTGATAGCTCTTTAAGGTTTAATTCATTAACATTAGCTAATATAGTATATCAGGAATTAGCAGTGAACAATATTTTTACTTTGCCTTTCTCTGCTTGGTCTCAAATTTGATTTCTGTCATGTGACTTTACCCTATAAACAGAGTTGATGCCAGGCTGGCTCTGAATTCAGAATGGGTTGCAAGTGTTTGTTGGCTCAGTGTAAGAATTTGACGAGTTTGCACTGGTTTCCCCGAGATGCTGACAGAGCTAGATTGTGGCTGCAGGCGGTGGGATCTCCGTCAGCTCCTGACACATCAAGATTGTTTGTGTGCAACAAACGTTTTTCGCAGGAGAACTTCTACAGACATGAAGACGTTGGCATTGCTCATGGAGGTAATCTCCGAAGAGAAGACGCTGAACGAAGTCCAAAATATCTTTCCATCCCCACAGGGCAGCCGGTAAGTGTCTTAACCATGATCTTGTCTATCTTGCTGTCCTTTGTTGTTTAAAGATGAATAAGAGTAATCGGGTTGGTTATTAACAATGAGTTGATCATAGAACTAAGTAAACAAGTTGTTGTTTTGTTTTTTTTCTTTCAGTTTCACTTTAGCTGCTGGCTAGAAATACTGGAATTTTGCCCAGTGACTGCAAATGAAAGAGGAAGTCTAAATATGGTCGTTGGCGAGATGAATTTATCGTGACGACACACAACATGCAGCAGTCACGCTTCCGGGTTCTTCAGTGAGTCAGATTAAACATGGCTATTCAGAGCAAATACAGTTTTAATCAAAGCTATAGTTATGTTACGGATATAATTGTAACATTTTTTTGTTTAATAAATGTTATTAGAATGTGATACCTATGTTTTATAGTGAAAACATGCACATTGTTTTTGAATAAAAAACAAAAAAACAACAACAACATTTCAATGGTTATGTTCTGCTGGAAATGTAGCAGAACATTGAATGTGATTTTATTTATGATTTAGGAAAGTGTTAAAATGGCAGTAGTTTAAAATTTGCTTTATAAATCAAGCAATGGTTTGAAATAGTCCTGCTGTGTTCAGAATTTTCATTAGAATCAGCTGACAGATGTTAATGAAGCCTTAGTAAAGAAAGATCTCCCATCATATTTATGAATGTACATATTTTATTGAATTCAAAGACCTATTGAGTTGTTATTGTTAGCACTGCTTTCCTGTATTGAGAAGCAACAGTAGTTTCAAGATTTTGAATGTATTGTGTTCCTTCCTTATGTTTAAAGCTATAAATGAATCTTGTCTGGTGTTTTTTCATGTCTATTTCTTAATTGTCAACATCAACTAAGCAAATCTTTTTGGAAAGCCTTTTTTACAAATAAGTGTATTTTCAATAAAACAGACTTGGAGATCTTCAGTTTAGTGGGGTTTTGTTTAGGAGTGGGGTCAGGTATGAACTTACATATATACAACCTATTTGAATATATAGTCCTAACCATTGGAGCCACACTGCACATTTGGAACTGGCTCCGGGTTTCAGCTCAAAGAAAGAAATAATCTCCAATAAAGACCCAAGAAAGTTGGAATGTATTTGTGTAAGTTCGTTTGTTGACCACTAGATGGTCCTACAACCATAAGAAACATGAAATATAAAGGGTTTGTTTCTCTTTGCATTTAACCACATACGTCGATGTATCAGTTCACAATAATACGATTGTTGCGAAATGTGTAAAAGTAATATTAAAATGAAATTAAACTACTACTAAAATATTTAAATTAATATAATCTGGCATTCACAGAGGGATTTACGGACAGATTGACTGATACCCACAACTGGTCCAGAAAGAATTTAACATGTAGAGGACCTACTGGGAAGCGCAGGGCACAACCTAACATTGTGGGAAAAAAAAAAAAAAAAAAAAAAAAATATATATATATATATATATATATATATATATATATATATATATATATGTTTGTTGAATGTGTTACAATTAATATACATTAGTATAATATATATTCACGCTTAAATATTGAAAGTCATTTCATGTGCTTTATCTTCACTAGTCAAATTTCTGTGTTTTTTACGCTAGTGGGGCCCATTTTCATTATCTTGCCTAGGGCCCCGCAAACCTACAGGCCGGTACTGGGTCGTAGGTTGAGTTTCGTAGGTTGAAACACAGCACGTTTCTGTAGGCCTATTTGGTTGTGTTGCGAGTACTTGCAACACATGTGCTGTCAAACGGATGGAGATGTTTTCTTAATTTGCTGGTGATTTTTCTATTTGCATGTGTTTTCTTCAGTAGCAGCGTGTTGAGCTCTCTCGACCACCATAGAGGGTTTTTCCACACCAGCTGGATTCATGTTTTTTTCTTGCCAGTGCTCTAGGTGAGTTTGATATGAGGTGATGTTTGCCACATTGATAAATGGCTAAACTATGTAGGCCTATAGCTTTATTAAGCAAAAATGCAACCTTTCAGAACAAATGAACAGAATTAACACAGCTATTTTGCCATGTCAGTCACAGTGCTAACTGCCTGACTGCATCCATTCATGATTTTCCTAAGTAATCTGTATTATAAAAAAATCTAAAATGATTAAACATAAACAGCCAAAATCATGATTTAAAAAAAAAAAAGAGATATTGAGCAAATCTCACTTTTTTAACCAAGACTGGAAAGGCCAGCAAGACAAGGAAGGAATTCCAAACATTTGTGCAAGTGACTTTTTTGATTTGTAGTTGGAAGGCTGTAACACTACATACAGTAAGCTAAAGTGCAGGGATTCATTTACTGAGAGAATGCAGTCTCTTATTAGGGCTCGAAATTAACTTTTTTACTTGGTAGCACTGGTGCTCCCAACTTCAAAAAGTTAGGAGCAACAAAAAAATTTAGGAGCACCAAATGAATATTAAGGAGCACCACAACTGCCAATTGAGCAGAACAGCCAGCACTTGGCCCAGCATTTCTTTTTAGTAATACACCAATCTTGATTCATCATGGCCGATTCTGATTGCCGATGTTTTTACAAGCAAATGGTTTGATTCTGAAAGCCTTTTTTAAACATTTATTTTACGCCTTAAGCAAGGGACAAGAATGAACGAAAATATGAGTACATGAATAAGATATTTATTTTCTCTATTACATGTAGTGCCATTTAAATTAGAGGCAACCACTGCATTGTTAAACAATCGACAGTATAAATAACAAAAAATAAACGACACAGTTCTTTCTTAGTCGTATTAAGTGCAAACAATAAATGCAGCCATAATCAAAGTAGGCTAGTCTCTCAATATTCAAAAGTGCAAATAGAGACCGAATTTTTCAAGCATGATACAGAGCTACAGACAACTACACAACCTATTATAGCCTACAGCCTAGATATGTTATGTAGCCTGATTTGCGCACATTGGGGAGTCACTCTCTAAAACGTGTGGTATTAGAATTGCTTTTGAAGGCGCGTGCGCGTTTTACTTTCGGTTTCGTTTTAACGATGGCGCGAAACTCTCGGTGGTGCTGAGCGTGCATTCTACAATACAAGACATTAATTTAACAAAACTATTTGAAAGTGGAGAGACACAAACGGGATTTTAAAAAGTGTGTCCCCAGTGGAAATTACGCCCCTGCGTGAGTGGAACTCTGAAGCTGAGTTACCATTTGATGTGAATATATGCCGCGTTGTACAGTATATTGAGACGGAGGCGCCAGAATTGCGTCTGACAGAATGTGCGCTGTAGCACGAAATATAGTATATTTCTTCAAAAGCAGATTGTGGAGATATTTTAATTGTACACAATCAAAAATCGTCATATCACACACCCCTGAATTCAATGTAGTTTGTGCAAATCCGGAACAAAGGTTGGTTGAGAGAGAGAGAGAGAGAGAGAGAGAGAGAGAGAGAGAGAGAGAGAGAGAGAGAGAGAAAAAATAGCCGGTTCCGAGTTTCAGCGGAGCGCAGTGTCAGTGACAAGAAGTGATTGACGGCTAATATCTAAAATCTGCATTAAAGTTAATGTAAAGATCAAATGTAATTAAACGGCGAACCTCACACTGTATCAGCACACAGCAGTCTGGGCAGTAGTTAGGCTAGCTAAAGTTTACTAAAGAAATGAAAACAAGTCGCACCACAACAATTTCTCGCACTCGCACAAATGCTTCCAAATATATTTTGAGGTCGCGCAGATTAAATTTTGGGAGCATATGCGACCAAAACGGTCGCAATTTCGAGCCCTGCTTCTGTGTCTTTTGTCATATTTGACAGCAGTTAATGCAGGTAAGCCACTTTACAGCTGTTTTTGTGATCATGTCTATATGGGTCCCGTGACTGTATACGACTCTGAGACATTAGAGATTATCTTGGGCATCCATTTTCCTATTTCTAGCTAGATTACATAAACTGTCTCTATAGTAAATCAAATGAAAGTTTCAGTGATATCTTTATTTACTAATAACTTTGTTCCAACATGTTTATTATGTATTTAATCTGAATATGGTCAGTTTATAGTTTTTTTTTTTTTTTTTTTTTTTTTTTATCAATCAAAAAAGGGTAACTAAGTTTTAAGGAATGTTTAGCCTAAGAACATATATATGTAGCGTCTGGACCAATCAGACATACAGTTATTTGTTACATTTAACAAATAATCTTCAAAACCAACAACCCCAGCTATATGCTGGAGTTTTGGAGAAATCCCCCCAAAGCAACGAACACCCTGAAAGGGCACAGTTGCCAGGACGACGATCTGATAAGAGGTTTTATTGCCCGCAGGAATGCACATCTGCCCATGCTACATTTGCCATCAGAAAGACACAATGCCTATAGGCTCTTTCCTATTCATTCACAGACAAACCTTTCTTTGACCTTCCTATCACACATAGCCCAGGTCATTGTGTACAGTATTACTGCATTGTATTTTAATTTTGTCTGTTGTATTTGTATTTGTCTTTCTGCTGTTTTATGCATGTGTTCTGATAGATGACTAGTAGTATAACCCACCTATGCCATGCTTGGACTCTTTGAGTTCGTGTTTTGATGATCTAAAAGATGGGGTAAATTAGATGTTGATACCTATGCAACATATTAGTGTTTTAAGAAACCTTACTAGTTTTTGCATCAACACCCAATCGAATTACATATGCAAAATACCATGCTCACAGACAAAGAGTCGTAAACTTTCCCTCCAAAGGAGAAAGTTACCATTGGTTCGTGGACCTCCTGGAGGCGCAGCCTCCAGAGACCTTAAAGGCATCAAACGTTACTCCTCTTGACTCTCTTCACCTCTCTTGACTCTCTTCACGCTCTTCTGCAAGATCTTCCGATTGCTGCCTGTGGAGGAACCCACAGGGAGCCTGAGCCGGCACAGGCCGTGCCCGGCGGGCCCGACAGGCCCCAACATCTAGAGCTATGGCTCTCACCACAAAGAGCCAGACACTTTTACTCAACCCCGGAATTCATCCTCATGAAATGTCCTCGAACAGACATTTCTCTATTCCGTGCTTTTAGCTTTCTTCACTCGTCTCACGTGAGTTCTTTCAGAACCTAAGAGGATGAGGAGGATGAGCTAGAACTCGTCGGAACTCTAAGCTGCGCCAGGCCTTGCGGCCTTGTCTTTCCATTCTCCAAAGACCACAGGACTTCAGCTGGGTCCCTCTCAGCTCTTGGTTCTTCTTCAATTGTCACATGGGAAGAAACTCCCAGTCACCATCGAGTCAGAACATCTTTGGAGTTCATCACTCTTCGGACCCGGAAGAACGTGATCGCGATTCCAAACCACCACTGCTCCAAACCATCAAGACTTTCACCCGAGACTGCATTCGGACACTTGTTCATCGACCAAGGCAATGCAAGTATCGTACATTTAACTAAACAAAACAGAGGTTTAGTATAAGCTGTAGACAGCACTGATGGTTTCACTCAGGTGGTTAACTGACTCTTTTCATAGCTACATTCTCTGGTCTCTCTAACTTCAGTTCTCACTGACCCTTCCCCCATGTATGAATGATTTCATGTCTGTTTGTTTAGATTAGTTATGTGTTAGTCCTTCGTTAATAAACTCTTGTGCACAAATTACATGAGTTTTGATTCTGATTCTGCCTTGCAAATTAATGTCCCTTTACGATTCCGATCCGAGCTACATGCTCTAATGCAATAGTACTTCAAGGAAGTTATTTTCTGTGCCCAAGAAAATATCATTTCTTAGAGTTGATATAAAACTTATACTGAATGTTCGCTGGACGAACAGATTAGTTGATGGAAAATTAATTCTGCTACAGTTACTACTGGCAGCTGATATAAATAATTGTAATTAATCATAATTAATTGTAATTATTTATATACATTTCCCTTTGAGCTAAATCGCGACATATATATTTAAATGTTTTACAGTGATGTGAAACCTGTTACTAAGAATTATTAATATACATTATGTGTTATGCCTCTATACTCCTGGCATTCTTTTCTGGGGAGCAGATTTTTGTTCTTTATTATTTATGTACAGTTGCATTAATCTAAGCAATTTTAGAACATGCAGCAGAAGAGACAGATGGAATCAAACTATTTTTGGAAGGGTAGTTCTATGACATCATGAGTGGCATTTGACACAGACACATCAGCTTTGGGCTATAAGCCCAGATTCTGTACATAACTTCCTCAGTTTGATCACATGAATCGCCAATATTAACTATTGGACAATAATTGTACGGTATGAAGATACATAATGCATATGTATAGGACAATCTGTAAGAAATAAAGTAAAGATCTCAACATCACTGGCACATAGGTGTAGGTTTGTGCTTTACAACAACAGGAAAATCAGACCCTTCCTCAATGTACTATGCAGCACTGCTCTTCATCCAGTCTCTTGTAATTTCAAGATTACTGCAGTGTTCTACTGGTGGGACTACCAGTTGTGGCCAGGATCACTGAAAACAGCCACTGAAACAGCACCTCTATACCTCAGATCAGTGATATAGTGTTTTTTTTTCTTCACTTTTCACACTAAAGAACTGAGAACTGGGAACCCTTAATGAGCAGTTATAATCAATCATTGTCTTACTGAAGTATTTATTTTGTTATGTATAGTTTAGCAAACTTATAATGCATCTGCTTAGTCGAAAAATGTTATCCTTGTCTTATATCAATGGAATGCTCAACTTCTTGTGTACATGGATCTAATGTTAAAAATGTAAATTTATGCCATTCAGATTTTAATGTTGTGTCATCTTTTTCTAAAATCTCTGTAAAAATCTATTTTATTATTATTATTATTATTATTTATTTATTTTAAGGTCTACATTATATTTTATTTATTTATTTTTTTGAAGTCTACCAGGGGTGGGATGGGTTGGGGTGGGTTTGCAGAGTTGCTTTTTGTTTTATATTCTGTTCCCAGAAGAAAATTCAATAAACAGCTGTTAACAAAAAATTCATTGTCCTTGTCCTTGTCCATGTTTCCACAGGTTCTCACTCACTGATGGTTTCCCCACATACGTTACTGGACAGACACAGTTTCCTGAGTTCACTCTTGTGCTGATGTTAGATGATGTGCAAGTGATGTACTATGACTCAGTATCAAGGAAAGCTGTCCACCGCAGTCAGAGTAATTCAAGTGATTACAATGGTGTTAGTATATTCAGTGAAATATGTGATCTCATGAAATTTCGGATATTTTATCTTAAGGACCACCAAAATTGCACAGATGGTAAATGCACCCATATAAATTTTATTACCAATCGAACATATTAAGAGATTATTTTAACCTTGTGGGTTAAAATATCCCTCAATCAGAGATATTCTTGTCCAATTTACATCCCTGCTCTGGCATCTAAACAATGGAGGTCGGACTGTTACAGCTGGTCTGAGGTAAGACGCTCATGTCAATCAACTATCATGGGGGCAGCCTCTGGTAATAGGTGGGCAGGGCTAAACAGGCAGCAGTGTAGTAGCAGGCTTTGATCTTTTTCTGCAGAGGTGGAGTTTAGCCGCAATATTACATCACAGTGTAGCACATTCCACAACCTGTTGTTCTGGCAGATTGACTTCAATATAACCTGTTTTTAGACTAACAAGAAAGTTCTGAAACTTATAGCATGTTTTTATAGTACAATGACCTCTGTCAAAATATCAAGGGAATTTTGATTTCTCAGTTCATGACTCCTTTAAGGCAATTTCGTATACACCAGAATAGGAATACACCTCATGCCGACCATTTAAGCCTTTAAACTTTTCTTGACAGTTGACTGCGTCATTGAGTTAATAATTTACACTGCAGGGCGGGCTGTTCGGCAAACTGGTTTGGTAAAGTACTACTAATAAATATATAAAACTGAGTAAACAGTGGTGGAAAAATAGTAGAGCCTAACTATATGAAAATATGCAATACATGTTTGGAAAAAATGGATTACTTTCCTCAGTGAAAGTTTTTTTTGTGTATCTGCTGACATGCTTTACAGTCGCCAAAGCAGGTAAGAAAGGTATTTTCTTTTAGATAACCTAACATATATCAAATAAATATGCAGTTTTGATGGTTTACTGTGGCTGCCTTCTTTAGTATAGCATTCCAAATGAAATTTAATTTAGTGACTGATTTAATAGTGGATCATATGAGACATTTTTTTTTTCTTTTTGTTAAAACTGTTTTCTTTATGTTTAAGAAGTAATGATTCTTGTGTCTGAACAATTAAATCTCACATATGTGTTGGTACTTTAGGACGTTATATAAGGCTATACTGTCATTATTATAGCTTTAAACTACTTGATGATACAAGCTTGTTCAAATGGTGGGAGTGGGGTAAACTGAGTTAAAAAGACAGTGCCTTAACTTACCCCTTCTTATATTAAAGTATTAATTTATTGTAATTCTACATTGAAATCTTACATTTTATCACTGAAATTATGTGACATTATGAATTTTAGACAAAAAACCACCTCCTCTTGTGGACTTTGACAGAGCAGTGGGCATGCCTGTCAACACTCCTGTTTTTCCCAGGAGTCTCTCGTATTACACACCTATCTCCCGCCCCGTCCTGTGTTGTTATTTCCGTGATTTGTATGGCTTCAAACTTCATTACATGAATAATCACATTATTCCAAGGTTGTCCAGTTGCCAGATCTTGTATGAAACACATCCTACATCACAAAATCAACACATCATACAAATTTCAACCCATTTGTGACCTTAACCTAGCAAACTACAACCAATTTGCACTGTTACTATCCACGCAGGTAGTAGACACGTGAAGATAAGATTAAGCATCATTGGTAGAAATGGGAGGAGAACACTCAGGTGGTGCTCCGGTAAAAAAAACAAAATATGTAAACTGAATGGAAGAGCTTAATTTCTTATTTCAGACAATACCCATGCCTTTTGCAAAGTGTAAAAGATAAGATTTAAGGCCATAAAAGTCTTAAACTGTACAAGAAAGTCTCAATTATGATTTCAAGAGGTCTTAAATTAAGGACAGAATGACAAGAGTTGTTATATGGCTTTTATGACTAAACTTTGAAAGGTGATCACCGCAAATGTTGCAGGGAGCAGGAGAAAGCATATGACAAGGTAACAAGTGAAACACTATGGCTATAAACACATAAGAAAAGGGGCCAATAAGTAACCAAGTGAACAAGCAAGGAAGGGTGTATGGTGAATGAGTAACCTAGCTAACAAACAAGGCACAAAGAGAAACAAAACAAAAAGCCAAGCTGGGAAGTGGAGCAGAGGCAGATGTAAGATGTGAAATTATTTCCTCATGAATTTACAGTCCAGGAACCCTGACAAAAACAGATGCCATGCAACAAAACAATAAAACTAATCTGGAGAAGAGATCTTCAAAGAGGGCAAACAACACCACCTCTATTGCTCATTTACAACCCCTTTCCTCTCTCTCCTCTCCCCTCCCTGCATCTCACACTTTTCCCCCAAAAGGTTCCACTGAAAGTCACTAAGAATGTCCATATACTACATGTGTTACATTTTGTGAATATGTTGAAGTTTCCCTTTCATGTTTGGTATCATTCTAAAGGTCTTAGTGCGATTGGTAAAATGGTCTCAATTTCACAGAAGTCACTTATATTATGAGGAGGACTGAACACTTTTGTAGAATTGTGTTTTGCTGCTGAGGGGTGTGTTTTCCCCTTAGGGTCGGGTGAGAATCTCCAGCCAGGTGTGACCCTGGGTCATGAGATCTCCTGACAAACCAAAAGGTCTTTTATGTTTTTACAACTGATTGGAAGATTTGTTTGTTTTGGTCTGGGTATATAAGCGAAGTGACAAAACATTACTTTGGGATTCTGTATTCAGAAGAACCCCCACACTGTGTGTGAGAGTCTCTGGAGCTTTGCCTCCAAATCTCTCACATGCTGCTGTGTATCTCTATGCGGTCAGGTATGCATCTCTCACTCTTAGATTTACCTTGGAGTATGTTATGTATTCATTTTAATTGGAACTGAATTTAATTCTGAATTGGATTTTCATTGTTAAGCTATGTAATTGGCATGATACCTTTTTACCTGACTGCTAATAAAATGTTAACTTTGACTTATTCTGGACTTCTTGGAAATGATTTTCTAGTAGGTTAATGTGTAAGGGTGCTACCGCAAGACTGCGTCCAGGGCAGACCACGCCGGAAGTACCGACTGATGAGCCATGGGGACATCACTAGGGCTCCGGATGTTGAGCTGTCACTGACTTAACACGATGTAGCTCTCGCGGTTATTGAGGAAATATATACTTTTTGTTGAGAGCACGCAGGCGCGGCCCACTTTAAGATATTATAATCGCTCTGCATCCTCTGAGTAAGTCAGAACTGGCGAGCTTGTGTCGACGAATTCGCCACGGCCGGGGTGTAAATCGAAAGCGGCACCTAGTCCCTAAGGAACGAAAATATTAAGGCTGCGGGACTTCCAGAATATTCAAATGTCTAAATTATTATACAGAAAAAATAGCCGTGATCAGAAAATTACAGAATACAAACCAGAATTAACAAATTATTCATAATTGGAGTCAGACTAAATTATTCATGGAATCAGATTTTTGTTTGGAAACTAAATTTTAATATTTCAAGGTAATTTTTACAGAAGTGCCGGAAAAGACCTACACGCAAGAAACCTTCAGTTGAACCGCTAGGCTTGCCGTAGCGGGAGGAGCCTTACACAGACCAGGGGAGGGATGGAGCTGGCAGAGCTAGAGTCCACCACAGTAGCACAGAAAATCACCTAGACAGGGCAAAGCGTACAGGGGACCAAGGTGGAAGGGCAGAGAGTTCAGGGACAACCTCCATAGTCAAAGCAAGCAGAGTTTATGAACAACCTCTGTGGTTGTTGTGGTGTCCGAGCAGGCAGAGAATTCAGAGATGGTGTTTGTGGGCACAACAGAGCTGACAGGGAGTTCAAGAGTGGTACCACCTCTGGAGAAAAAAATGGGTGAGCGGTGTGCGGCCCAAACACTTAAGATGGCAGTGGACATTACCGGGAACACTGCAGATGGTGTAAGGACCTCCAAGACCTGAGTCGGGACCCCAGACTTGAATTGCTAGAGCTGCTGGGCTTGAGATGCCGGCCATCCACACCAACATCAAAGGAGGATCTGCCACACTGGACACCAGCCTCGTCTGCTCAGGGCCAAAATGGTGAAGGCCGAAAGTTAGAGCAGCAACCCATTGAGGAACTGACAGATGACAAGCTCATGGAGGAGCTGGCAGTGGAAAATTTAATGGAGGAGCTGGTGTAGCCAAAGTGAAACAGACCAATTATGGAGGCCTAGGTGGTGCAGTTCAGGATAAAGTCAGGGAGATGGAGGACTAGTTGGCGAAGCCAGAGGGAGTGAGGATGACAGTTGAGCTGAAGGGGTGGAGGCACTAGGCAAGGCTGCAGGGACAGAAATTCCCAGCCGAGACAGAGGCAGCATGAGGGATCCCGCTGAAGACAAAGGGATGACAGGCGACAATGGAGATGAGGGAGTGAGGAGCCAAAGTGAAGCCGATAGGACAAGGCGGAGTCCTGGGCTTGAAGGGTGAAGGTGGAGCTGAAGGGTCACAATTCCCAAAGCAACTAAGGAAACAGGAACTAAACACAGGAAATTAGAAATCAGGAACACCTGGATGACATTAACAAAATAAGAGTACCTGAAGGCTACAACACATTAAAAACATGCATTAATTACAGATATATGAGCCTAAAGCAAACAGGTTTCCAGAAATAGCAACAACTTTTGGACATATGACTGCCTTAAGGAGTTTACTTTAGTCTTATCATTAAATGGTCTTAATTTGACCCTTCAAAAGAAGAACTCCTTAATGATAATCATCAGGGCTGGACTGGGAACACGTTCAGCCCATCCAGCGCACACATTCCTCCATTACTGTTTAGCTGGGCCATTAAATTTGAATGAATGGTTTTAAAAATCAAAAATTAACATTTTGCAGCAAATTAGTATAAATAAACTCACATGTTGCTATTCTTAGGCCTGAGTCTCATTTCATTCACTCTTTATTTTGATCTCACTCTCAGTCTCTGACCTTGCTGCTCTGATATTTAATTTGGTTTTGTGGCAGCATACACTTACAGATGTGACAGAATTCACATACAGTTCTTGTTATGCTTCCTCTTTAAGTATGTTTGCTTTTCACACTTTGCTAGTTCATTAAAGCAATGGCCGGTTCATGCTTTTTATCCAATTTTGATGTCGTCTGTGTTAATTTGTTCGCACAAACACCTACAGTTTAACTTGAATTCGAGTTGCACTGTTTCATATTTAAAAACATTCAAATCTCTCTCCACTCTGCTTTTACTTTTCAAGCTACTGAACTGTTCCCAGTGAGCAGTTATATATATACAGTTGAGGTCAAATGTTTACATACACTTTGCAAAATCTGCAAAATGTTAATTATTTTACCAAAATAGGAGAGATCATACAAAATGCATGTTATTTTTTTATTTAGTACTGACCTGAATATACAGTGGGTACGGAAAGTATTCAGACCCCCTTAAATTTTTCACTCTTTGTTATATTGCAGCCATTTGCTAAAAGTATTTCACAAATATTTCAAATATAAGATATTTGAATATGTTTACATATAGTCCACATATAGTTGAATTTATAAAAACTAAAAAAAAATATTACTATTAATATTATTATTGTTATTGTTGGTTAGTGATATTTGTTCATGAGTTGTTCAGGTCCCACAGATTCTTTGGTTTTTCAGCATTTTTGTGTATTTGATCCCTTTCCAACAAATGACTGTATGATTTTGAGATCCATCTTTTCACACTGTGGACAACTGACAGACTCATATGCAACTATTACAGAAGGTTCAAACACTCACTGATACTCCAGAAGGAAAAACGATGGATTAAGAGCCAGGGGTGTAAACTTTTGAACAGAATAAAGATGTGTACAGTTTTCTTATTTTGCCTAAATATCTTTTTTTTTAATTTTTTTTTATTTAGTACTGCCCTTCAGAAGCTACAGAAGATACTTACGTGTTTCCCAAGAAGACAAAATAAGTTAAATTTACCCTGATCTTTAAATTCAAAAAGTTTTCACGCCCTGGCTCTTATTGCATCGTGTTTCTTTCTGAAGCATCAGGGAGCGTTTGAACCCGGTTATCCTCAGTGTGAAAAGATGGATCTCATAATCATACAGTCATTGTTGGAAAGGGATCAAATACACAAAAATGTTGAAAAACCTAAGAATTTGTAGAACCTGAAGCATTTTTCTGAAGAACAGCGGCCCGTTTAACTGACCTTAACTGCATGTATGGCCCTTAGTGTTACAACATGTCTCATATATACAAATTTTGTACGTGTTTTTTTTGTGTATTCACAGGTTCTCACACTCTGATGGCTTTTGCAACATATCTAGATGGACAAACACCATTTCCTGAGTTCAGTGTTGTGGTGATGTTGGATGATGTGCAAATAGGATATTATGACTCAGTCACATGGAGTGTTATACATCGCAGTCCAAGTGATTCAAAGTACCAAAATGAAGAGAAAAGTGATGCTGATGTTATATTTCTTGTCATGTATAACATAATGAAAGATCGGGCAGTTTATTATAAGGAGGATCTAAATCACACAAATGGTGAGTGCTAGCCAACACATTGATTATATTACACTTAACGTTTATAACAAATGTAAAGTTTCTTGAAGAGCTTTTGATGTATAAGTGAGAAAAATACATGTGCTAGAAACGGTAATGATTAAATGTATTTTCAGTCCACATATGTATATTGTCAGTATAGACTAATGGGTCTTTTAAGAAATTAATTTTCTTTCTATTCATTTGAAGGTGTACATGTTCAACAAATACTTTTTGGATGTGAACTGCTGAATGATGATAAACCTGGTCTGCTGCAGAGATGGGATTCTTTTAATGGACAAGAAATAGGAGAATACACCTTTGACATCGAAAAAAGTGATGTCCAGACAAAAATAATATGGGGGCCATGGGGCCATTTAACAAGACTTCATATGAAGATTATGTGTGAAAATATTTATCAACCCATGTGCATTAAAGTTTTGCGTAGGTACCTGCAAATAACAAAAAACACTGTAATGAGAAAAGGTAAGAAAATCAACCCGATTAATATCAGAATAATTAATGACTCATGCAATGAACCCAACAGTTTAATGTTAACAGTCAAACAGTAAAACATCTTGTTTTTCTCTGTATAGTGAAACCCAGAGTCAGACTCATGAGAAAGACGCTCCCAGACTCTCAATGGCTTCAGATCAGCTGTCTGGCCACTGGTTTTTACCCTCGTCACATTAACCTGACCCTGTTCAGAGATGGTCAGCCTGTGGATGATGATCAGATCACAGGAGGAGAGATTCTGCCCAACGGAGACGGAACTTACCAGATGAGGAAGAGTTTGGTGATCAGTGAAGAAGAGCTACATGAGAGACATAAATACAACTGCACAATGAAACACCTCAATCTGGACAACAAACTGGACATTACGTTTGGTAAAGATAAAAACTAAAGAGGTTTAATTATATATATATATACAGGTGCATCTCAAAAACTTATTTAAAAAACTGAAACTTTCATATATTCTAGATTTATTACATGTAAAGTAAAACATTTCTAAAGTTTGTTTTGTTTTAATTTTGATGATTAGAGCATACAGCTCATGAAAGTCAAAAATCCAGTATTTACATTTGAGTTTCATTAAATGACCATCACTACAGTATAAATTCCAGGTATCTCTTGTTCTTTGAAACCACAATAATGGGGAAGATTACTGACATGACAGTGGTCCAGAAGACAATCATTGACACCCTCCACAAAGAGGATAAGTCACAGAACGTCATTACTGAAAGGGGTGGCTGTTTACAGAGTGCTGTATCAAAGCATGTTAATTGCAAAGTTGACTGGACGAAAGAAATTTGGTAGAAAAAGGTGCACAAGCAATAGGGATGACCGCAAGCTTAAGAAAACTGTCAAGCAAAGCCGATTCAAACACTTGGGAGAGCTTCACAAGGAGTGGACTGAAGCTGGAGTTGGCACATCAAGAGTCACCACGCTCAGACGTCTTCAGGAAAAGGGCTACCAAGCCACTTCTGAAACAGAAACAACATCAGAAGCAGTTTACCTGGGCTAAGGAGAAAATGAACTGGACTGTTGCTCAGTGGTCCAAAGTCCTCTTTTTAGATAAAAGAAAATGTTGCATTTCATGCTGAAATCATGATCCCAGAGTCTGGAGGAAGACTGGAGAGGCACAGAATCCAAGCTGCTTGAAGACCAGAGTGAAGTTTCTGAAGTCAGTGATGATTTGGGGTGCCATGAAATCTGCTGGTGTTGGTCTACTGTGTTTTATCAAGTCCAGAATCAATGCAGCTATCTACTGGGAGATTTTGAAGCACTTTATGCTTCCATTTACTGACAAGATTTATGGAGATGCTGATTTCCTTTTCCAGCAGGGCTTTAGCATGTGCCCACAGTGCAAAAACCACTTCCAAGTGGTTTGCTGACCATGATATTACTATGCTTTATTGGCCAGCCAACATGCCTGACCTGAATCCCATAGAGAATCTGTGGGATATTTTCAAGAGAAAGATGAGAAACAGTTGATTCAACGATATACAGACGATCTGAAGGCTCATTAGTGCCTCAGCAGTGCCACAGGCTGATCGCTTACGTCACACTTTACTGATGCTGTAATTTGTGCTAGGAGCAAGCAATTTGCTGTAATATGTGCTGCCGACCAAGTATTGAGTGCATAAATGAAAATACTTTAAAGAACTTGAACTTTTCTGTTTTGCAAATCTGTTTTTTGATTGATCTTAGGAAATATTCTAATATTCTGAGATACTGGATTTTTGACTTTCATGAGCTGTAAGCTCTAAAAATCAAAATTAATACAAAAAAAAAAAAAAAAAAAAACAACGTTAGAAATGTTTTACTTTACATGTAATCTAGAATATATGAAAAGTTTTTTTTAAATAAGTTACAAACAAAAAATGAACTTTTTCACGATATTCAAATTTTTTGAGATGCACCTGTATATATATATATATATATATATATATATATGTGTGTGTGTGTGTGTGTGCTTCCTATTATTTTGTTTTGTTTTTGTTATTAATTCTTTAATTCACCACATTTTCAGATGTGGCTGAATCTGACCCAGGATCATCTACTCAGTCTGTAGTTTCCAGTGTGCTGGTGTTCATGTGTGTGGCTGTTCTCATCATAACTACACTTATCATATGGAGGAAGATACGTGCTGCTGGTAAATGTTTTGTACAGTCCTAGTTCATTACATATAATGCTCAGAAAGATAAAACAAAAATCAGTTCCTTTAAAGACTAAAGTTTAAAGGTCACTGTTTTGTTTCTGTAGTGTTACACTGTATTCAGCATGGTTTAACTTTGTCATTGTTATTCAGGGCAAGGATTCGAGAAGTCACAAAGTGATTACTCTCTTACTCCATGTGAGTACACTGTTTTATGAAGTAATATGAATGTAGTATGTTAATTCTATGGTTAATTTGGGAAACTTTCTGGAAATGGCTACCAATTTTTTTTTCTATCATTTCAGCTTCCACGCATGATTAAACATAACAAGTGAGTCTGTGGCCCAAGTCAAGACAACATGCCAAACTTTGCAACAGAAAAATGAAATCATATTCTAATCAGATTATAAACAATACTAACAGTGTCTCATTCACTGACCATGAAATCTGTATTTCAATTGGAGCCAAATTGTGAGTCATTATGTACTAAAATGAATTCTAATAAAAAAAAAATATATATATATATATATATATATATATATATATATAAATATATATATATATATATATTTATATATTTATATATATATATATATATATATATATATATATATATATATATATTATAAACAGTAACCTAAACAACACTCGCACTCTTTTTGCTACTGTTGAGAGACTAACAAACCCCCCAAGTCAGATTCCCAGTGAAATGCTCTCTGACAGCAAATGCAATGACTTTGCCTCCTTCTTTTCAGAGAAGATCATTAATATCAGAAAGTTGATTAGCACATCCTCAAGTTATGCAGAGGTTAGACAGATACGACCGCAATTTAAAAAAGAAGTCACTTTGTCTGTTTTTGAAGCAATTGATAGCAAAACTTTGGAAGAAATAGTACAGCACCTTAAATCCTCAACCTGCAACCTTGACACACTTCCCACATCTTTTTTCAAAAGTGTGTTTAACTGTTTAGAAGCAGATCTCTTAGAAGTGGTGAACACCTCACTTCCTTCTGGGACTTTTCCAAACTCCCTGAAAACTGCAGTTGTTAAGCCCCTTCTGAAAAAGAGCAATCTTGATAACACCATTTTGAGCAACTGTAGACCAATATCTAATCTTCCTTTTATATGCAAGATTATTGAAAAGGTAGTTTTCAATCAGTTGAACAACTACTTAAACTCAAATGGATACCTGGACAATTTTCAATCTGGTTTCCGGCCGCATCACAGTACAGAAACAGCGCTCATTAAAATAATAAATGATATTCGCTTAAATTCTGATTCTGGCAAAATATCAGCGCTGGTACTACTAGATCTTAGTGCTGTGTTTGACACTGTCGATCATAACATTCTTCTAGAGAGACTGGAAAACTGGGTCGGGCTTTCTGGGATGGCTCTCAGTTGGTTCAGGTCCTACTTAGAAGGGAGAGGTTATTATGTGAGTATAGGAGAGCATCAGTCTAAGTGGACGTCCATGACATGCGGAGTCCCTCAAGGCTTAAATTCTTGCGCCCCTCTTGTTTAGCCTGTATATGCTCCCACTAAGTCAAATAATGAGAAAGAACCAAATTGCCTATCACAGCTATGCTGATGATACCCAGATTCACCTAGCCTTATTGCCAAATGACTACAGCCCCATTGATTCCCTCTGCCAATGCATTGATGAAATTAACAGTTGGATGTGCCAGAACTTCCTTCAGTTAAACAAGAAGAAGACTGACGTCATCGCATTTGGAAGCAAAGAGGAAGTTCTTAAGGTGAATGCATACCTTGATGCTAGGGTCAAACAACTAAAAATCAAGTCAGGAATCTTGGTGTGATTCTGGAGTCAGACCTTAGTTTAAGTAGTCCTGTCAAAGCAGTAACTAAATCAGCATACTATCATCTCAAAAACATTGCAAGAATTAGATGTTTTGTTTCCAGTCAAGACTTGGAGAAACTTGTTCATGCCTTTATCACAAGCAGGGTGGATTATTGTAATGGTCTCCTCACTGGCCTTCCCAAGAAAACCATTAGACAGCTGCAGCTCGTCCAGAACGCTGCTGCCAGGATTCTGACTAGAACCAGAAAATCTGAGCATATCACACCAGTCCTCAGGTCCCTACACTGGCTTCCAGTTATATTTAGAATTGACTTTAAAGTACTTTTACTCATTTATAAATCACTCAATGGCCTAGGACCTAAATACATTGCAGATATGCTCACTGAATATAAACCTAACAGACCACTCAGATCATTAGGATCGAGTCAGTTAGAAATACCAAGGGTTCACACAAAACAAGGGGAATCCGCTTTTAGCTATTATGCTGCCCGCAGTTGGAACCAGCTTCCAGAAGAGATCAAATGTGCTAAAACATTAGCTACATTTAAATCTAGACTCAAAACTCATCTGTTTAGCTGTGCATTTACTGAATGAGCACTGTGCTTTGTCCGAACTGATTGCATTATGTATAATCATTTTCTGTTTTTAACTGTCTTAAATTTATTTTAAATCAATTTTTAAATAATTTGTAAATCATTATATCAATCAGTTTTTACATTTTACATTTTTTGTTTTATTGTTGTGATCATTGTTTTTATGATTGTTCTACTTCCTTTTTTGTGATTATTGTTTTTATTATTGTTTTTATGATTATTCTACATCCTTTTATGTAAAGCACTTTGAATTACCTCTGTGTATGAAATTTGCTATATAAATAAACTTGCCTTGCCTTGCCTTAAAACATTTAACAGTACTGCAGGTAGGTTTCTTGAAGCATCTTTGGAGATGTTGCCACGGTTTCTGGATTTAGTCTCAGTTTATTCTGTTTCTTCATGTCATTCCAGACAAACTGGATGATGATGAGATCAGATCTCTGTGTGGAGCACTGGCTGTTGTCAGACTTCTTGTGCAAACAAAAATCTGACTGAATTATTATTACAATTAAAGGCAAAATGAATGTTTGGAAATGTAAACTGATATTTCCTACTCAGCAAAAGATAGAAATAACTGACTTTAAACCATTTTTTTGAGCTGGTGAAAATACTAGTAGCCTAAGACCTTTGCTCAGTACTGTATATATAATTAAAAAAACAAACAAACAAACAAACAAAAAAAATAATAATGTAGGAACAACTGGGGGCATTCCAGAAAGTGAATACTGTGAGTACTGAACTCTTGGTTGATTAACCCAAAATTTGCTTGCTTGTTGGTTCCAAACACCTGTGGAAAGTTAGTTCAATCAACCTCCTAGTAACCCCAAGTTATTTCACACACACAATAGATATAGCTTAGATCAACACATTGCTCAACATGAAATAATTGTATTACCTTCTCAGTTTATATCACCACCCGATGGGCTGTTGGAGAGTTGGTACAGCTACAGTATTACATACCCTTAAACTACCTTGGAACTGAAAGTTGAGGTTATCTGTTTATTTTTTTGGAAAATTTTCCAGTTATGTCACATAACCTGCTTTCTGGAATACCCTAAAACATTTATACATATTTATATAAAATGTGTTTGGAATTAGATAGGTGTGTAGATAGGTGTGTCCCAATGCGGGAAGGCCTACTTATGCATTATTCTCCATTTTTTAATTATTATTAACTAATTAATTAACTTTTTTTTTTTTTTTTTGTATAAATAGTATGATTAGTGTTTTCATACTGAAAATTCCAAAAATGCCAAGATGATGCAGTTAATTAACAAAAAATACAAAGTGTATTGGACACTCAATGCATTCAACTGTTCCAGCTTTAATTAAATCCTTTCAGACTTTGATGCTGGATGCAACACGTTCTCACTCATAACTCGTCACATATTGACGATTGGGCATCACTCCTGGACGCTCAGGGTACCCCTTTAGCGTCATTTTTCTACCTGCAGGGTCCTCCAGTACTTAACATAAGAAACCCTTGGCGTCAATGTGCTGACGCGAAAGGGACAGGGAATTTTATCGTCATGATTAAGTTATATATTGGGTAATATTATTGCTATTATTGCATATATGTTGGGGTGTAATTTTTTTTCAATGCGAACAGTCAAAACAGTTTAATTTATATTACACTATTTACACACTGAACCCAACCTCTGCCCCTAAACCTAAACCTAAACCTAAACCTAAACCTAAACCTAAACCTAAACCTAAACCTAAACCTAAACCTTTTGGGGGCAGCTGTGGCCTAATGGTTAGGGAGTCGGGCTTGTAATCGAAAGGTAGCGGGTTCGAGTCCCAGGTCCGGCAGGGATTGAAGGTGGAGGAAGTGAACAACCAGCACTCTCTCCACCCTCAATACCACGACTGAGGTGAGTCCCTTGAGCAAGGCACCAATCCCCCAACTGCTCCCTGGGCCCTAGCAATATGGCTGCCCACTGCTCCGGGTGTGTGTTCACGAGGTGTGTGTTTGATCACTTCTCACTACTGTGTGTGTGTGTGTGTGTGTGTGTGTGTACACTTGGATGGGTACCTGGATGTGTGCACAAATGATTTCCTTACCATTTGTCAACAAAACACAAGATATAACAGGCAATTAGAACTATATTCATCATTTATTCAAAAAGTATTAATATTCCAAGGGCTCCGAAGCAAAACGATTGATTTGTGAGAAAAATAGACGCGATCGCCGTCTCCGTCCCCCATTCTGTGTGCTGCACTGCAGTCTTTCTGTGCTTGAATTCAAAAAATGCCGCCTTGGTTGTGAAATGCTGTTGGCTCTTGGGTGTCTCGTGACCGATTGGGTCATGCTAATGTTCGGGTGTATCTTGTTGAATGAGATGTGAGCGCGTTAACGGAGGGGGATCATTTTCATCGATTAAAACCTTCTGTTATTCGCATAAGGATATCGTACGGCTTCAGAAGACTCGGAATACAACAGGACTTGTTTGTAATGCTTTTATACTGCTTGTTCATGGTCAGTTTTGCAATAAATACCAGTGACTGTACTTATATTTGCCTGTTGCGTGTTTCATATTGTTCAGAAGTGGGTAGGTTTAGGGTAGGGGTGGGGTTAGGTGCTCCAATGAACGTATATATTTATATAAAATAATTTCTATTTTTACATATGCATGCAAACCAAAAAGGGGTCCTGACCAGTCGTCAATATGTGACGACTTGGGAGTGCGCAGGATGACAAATAACCGTATATAAGTCATAAACTACAATGAAGTACATAGTGCATAGAATAAGTACACAGTGTGAAATGTGTAATTTAGGACATTGCTAATTAGCATATATTAATATGCTACCCCTGGTGAAAAAAACAGCATATGCTGGTAGGTATGTTTTGATGCTGGGATGCTGGTTAGGTATGTTTTGATGCTAGTTTAAGCTGGTCCTTAGCTGGTTTATGCTGGTCATGTTGCATAAACCAGCAAAGGACCAGCATAAACCAGCTAAGCACCAGCTTAAACCAGCATCAAAACATACCTAACCAGCATTATTCAGGAAGTTCCACCAATTTTAGCCATTTGTCTCTGTAGTGAGCACCACTTGATGAAAGGCTAAAAAGGAAAGAGAGAGAGAAAGAGAGAGAGAAATGAATAATCCACATAATTACTAGTGGATGAAATTTATTATCTTGTGCCATACTACTGTTTTTCTTGTTGGTACAGAATGATCTTTGGGGAATGAGATTGCATTTTGTTGCATGTGATAAAGACCATTTTTGATCTCCATTCCAGATTAATTTGTTGTTTATATTTTTGTGGTTGTCTTGTGAAGCACACAGACACTTTTGAGTGTAATTCTTTAGAATCCTTCCATTTCAATAGTAAGGAAATAGTGATAAAAATGGCACTCTAAGATTCAGCAGCTTTTCATTTCCTTTGTTGACCACTAGATGGTACTGCTGGATAACCATCAGCAACAACATGACTCACATACCGTTGACAACATTAAAACATTCGAATGTCAACTGGCCTTCTCTGATAATTTAATTAAAACGGACTGATCCACAAAGAGGACTTATTTTAATGTGCCAGATTTTTTTATTTATTTTTTTTTTTTTTGCATTGCAGAATAGTGATGTGTAAGAATGGAAATGATTTGTGAGGTAAAGCAAAGAGTAGACTTGAATTTTTTATTTATTTATTTATTTTTGCCAGATGGCTACGTTAAAAAAAAAAAAAAAATGCCGCCTGTTATAAATATTCAATTCAATTCAAATTTATTTGTATAGCGCTTTTCACGATAAATATCGTTGCAAAGCAACTTTACACCAAATTGACATTTTTACAATATATGTAGTAGTAGCTTGATGTACATATGGCAGAGATGTGTGGTAAAGATCAATTAATGACGTAATCAAACAGACAAAGAACACTATAAATTAGTAGCAGAATTCGGTAGTGCTGTATGTTGTTTCAGGGTTGGTATCATCTGAAGTCCTCTGTGGGGTTGGCATCATCTCTTCTTAAGTGTTTTTGGATCCACTCCTAGTTACCACGGGATGTCAATCCCATGGCAGAAACACAGAACAAATAGGAACATAATTAGCGTAGCCGCTGTTCAAACTAAGAATAATAATTGATTGTTATACTAGTAATTTTATATTAAATCGAAAAGCAAGACGTGAAAAAACTTGAAAAGTTGAAATGGCAGCTGTAGCTAATGAGTGATCCTCTACTGCCATCTTCTGGTTAAGGGTAATTTCATGTCATTTTCATCTTGAAAATAAAGTCGTTGCTTTCCTGAAAAAGCATTTTTTATGTCGTCTTTTAATTATGAAAGAAAAGTGAATCTTTGAAGTGAATTTTACTGCACAGCTGTAGAGTTTAAAAATAATAAAGACTTTAAAATATTACAAGATTTTAAAAATGTGTTCATGACTATGAAAGCAAGTTACTGGTGATCAAGAATACTGTTAAGATGTCACTGAAGAGAAGCATCTCTAGCTTGCTAACGTTAGCCTAAACAGTTATGACACGTCTAGCTGTCAGCATTTAAATGTCCAACTACGTGTCTGTGTACTCTCCTGGGATTACCAGTCTCAGAATTTAAATTATATGTTGTTAAATAATATGAAACTGAATGTTCATGCCGCTATCATTATTTACGATGTTGCAATTATTATTTTTCTCAGTTTCTGATAAGAACGAGGCAAGATAGTAGTCTCAAGAGTCTCCACCTATATAGCACATATAAAATGAGCTATACCGGAAATTTAAGAACTGGCTATCATTGCGCGGACGTTCTCAAGAATGCTCCGTGCATATGGTCAATTGACAACAGACTTTGATAGAAGCAATACACCCAAACAAATAAAATGCAATGAAATCCAGAGTTTTATTTATGTGTTTTATAAATCCAGCAATGGTTATGTTACTAAGCTAACATAGGATAATTCATTTGACAACTAAAACATAATAACTAAAAGAATGTAAAATAATGTAAAAACTAAAAGAGAATCTTCGTGGCAGATCTATGTGCTCTCTCATCACAGACCGAAACATCAGTTTATAATGATTGCAGAATAGTTTTCACATAAATACATATTTAAAATATTATGACTTTATATAGCATACATCTGAATTCAATCAAGGCATATCTAAATGAATGATCAGCAAATGATAAAATCACATCAGTCATCAACTGTATGGTCTGTGCTTCTTTCTCTCATTTTAATTTTAGTTCCTCATTTTTTCTTGCTTTGGAGAACAAAATGTAAAACAACATTCTTGCAGGAATGACAAAGATCAGGAATTTATTCTTTCAAACTTCCTCATACTTTTTTTTTTTATTAGCCAATATAGCTATTTTGTTGTTGTGTCTGTCTTAAGGGGGTCATGAACTGCATGTGCGAATTGCTGAGCGGGGCTAAACAGGCACTGATGTAGAAGCAGGCCTCGATCTTCTTCTGCGGAGGCGGTGTATAGCCACACCGTAAAGTGGCACATTCTACAGTCTGCCGTTTTCGCAGACTGGCTTCAATATAAGCTGTTTTTAGACTACTAAGAAAGTTTATTTTTATAGTACAATGACCTTTTGTTAAAAGATCAAGGAAATTTAGATTTCTCAGTTAATGACACCTTTAATCTGTGCAAAATAAAAAAGAAAAACATGGTAAAACATGGTTACAATACTACAATTTTATATTTACAATATTTGTATTTACAATAAAAAAGAATAAATATCAGATTTCACACTCCTGTGCATTAAAAAAAAAAAATAAATAAATAATAATAATAATAATAATAATATATATATATATATATATATATATATATATATATATATATATATATATATATATATATATATATATATATATATATACACTACCGTTCATATATATATATATATTTTTTTAATTTATTTATTTTTTTTTTTCGTGTATGTGTGTGTATTATACAATATAAATGAATCCATGTTCATCTATATATATATATACATACACACAAAGGGACTCTTCATTTTGTTTGAAAAATCAATAAAACAGTTAATACAGTTTCCAGCTGGAATTGATTAAGCAAATACTTACATCTTTAGGATTTAATCGTTATTTAACACAACAGTTCTTTTAACCCTAACTGGTGAAAAACATAGCTTTTCATTTATCAAACAACCATGTCGGAAGATGTACCCATGTCCATATTCCAGGATGACGATCAAGATTCATCAACTGTGAAAGACTTGCCAACACAGAGTCCTGACCTTATCCCCATTAAAAGTCTTTAGGATGTGGTGGAGTTGACTTTACACTGAATGTGTAAAAGAAAAGTTGCATGCTCCAGTATTTAATTGGACCGCTTACAAATTCAGAATTTGCTTATTTAAATCTAAATGGGAACCTTTTTTGGCCAGGCAGTGTATTCCTACAACTCTTCAGTGTCTGCAGATGTTCAGAGTATCTGCTGTCTCAACTTCCAGCTGATTTGGCATGTACTAATAAATGGAATTACATCACAGTCATAAGTGGTTTTTTTAAACATAAAATGGAGAAACCAAGAAATTTCTAAAGCCTTATTGCATTTTTTTTTTTTTTTTTTTTTTGTATGTGAGTGTGTGTTTGCACACTAACCTTTGTGTTTTCTTTTATAGTACATCAGTCCTCCTGCTGCCATAATCACCCCCAACACCACTCCTGCAACACCTGTTATGATCTTATTCCTGTCAGAATCTGACAGCGATGGATTTGCAAAATAAAATAAAACTATACTAAAATATCCTATGAATGTCATTAAAATTATCCTAGAAGATGGCTTGAGATAAAATTGCAATTGATAACAAACAAGCCGACGACTTCCTTGAGAGTTTTGTTTTTTAAAAATAACATGGGAATGTCTAAATCAACACTTTATTTTCTGTATTTTCTTATGTATGTATATGCATGTGTTTTATGTTGCTTTATCATGATCTGATTGTAGCAATTATACTAACAATATGCTAAAAAGCACCAATGAGCAATAATAATATGCAGACTTGAACAAGACTTTTCTGTGGTTGGTTAAATTGTTTAGGCTATACAGCAAACAAAATAGTTTCCTTATAATAGAATTATACTTGTACAGACAAATAATAATAAAAATGATGATGATGGTTATTATTATCATTATCATTAAATCATTATATCAAGATAATTTAGGATATTTAAATAGACATACATTTACAGCTATAAAAGATTTAGTAATTATTGGAGAATTATTTGTGACCCTTGTCAGATGCAAGTGAAACTGCATCTATTTATGTAAATAATAATAAAACAAACATACCTACATTTACAACTACAGTTACACTTTGAACATATAAATAATGTTATATATCAGCTACTCATACCCACATGCTGTACATAATGCACAAACATTAAAACAACAACAATAACACCTTCTAAAACAACAGTTAGTTAAAAGGATAGGCTAATGTTCTGTTAGGATCTAATTTAGATGTAATACATTAAGCAGGTGGCACAACACAGAGGGTTTTACGGTTGTATACTTACTTTGGGAGTTAATGTAAAGCACAGAGACACTGATGAGTGTAATTCTTAAGAATCCTTCCACTGTCAGCGAACAGTGAATTTATATTACGTATTAGTGCACTTGTTGACCATTACATGGTACTGCTGGAGAACATCAGCATCATTAACATCATTAAAACTACTAAAACTTTACAATTGTAATAATTAAAACTGACCTTCTCCGAGAATTTCATCAGAAACTGACCGATCCAACAAAGAATAGGCTTATAGTATTTTACTATTTATTTATTTTTCATTTTTTTGACAGATTGTGTGGTTAAATTGTCCAATGAAATCGTAGTCAAATACACACAGGCTAATTAATCTGCCTTAAAGGCAATGCAAAAAAGAAAATAATTCTTTGTGGCAGATCTAATCTGTCTGCTCTTCCATTACTGGCCAGACATCAGTGTAACCAATCGATTGCAGAACATTTTTCACATCAATGCATATTTAAAATATTTCTAAATTAACTTTATTATGACTTTATATATCATATATTTCAGTTCAAATAAGACATATCATGATAAATGTTCAGCAAATGATGAAATCACATCTTCACCATTAATATTCTCTGCTATTCTCTTTCTGTTTAATTATTAATTCCTAATTTTTTTCCTGCTCTGGAGAACAAAATGTAAAAAAAAAAAAATTCTGTATGCATGACATAGATCAAGAATTTATTCTGTCGAACTTCCTCATACTTTTATAGTACACGTGTGTTAATATTTACTAATTCATTGTCATCTCAATATTCATTGTCATATCACTCATTTTTTTCTGTCTGTTGTTTGCAAAATCACATCAAAATCATTACCATTGTCCTCATCTTGTTCACATAAAGCGTTGTAAATATCACAAAGAATTTTAGATTTACAATAAAAAGACTTCATACACTCCTGTATGCACTTGATGTAGAATCAACAGATGAACATGGATTAATTTGTATTAACCTTTAAAATGAGCATATAAATTATGGTGAACATATATACAGTTATAATAGACTGAGTAAATAACCTCAGCATTTTGCAGACAATCTATAATGTGATCCAGTCTGCTGATCGAACTTTTGCAGATAATAAAAATAAGTATCACAAAATAATATACATTTTCTCATTCAAGTATAAACAAAAATTTAATATAGACCTGTTTCACCATTATTAAAAAATAGACTATCCTAGCTGTTTCAAACAAAGCATAGAGATGGAATGGGCCATTACAGTAAATGTCTTAACAAATGCCAGCCCAGTGTAGCATCTGGACCAATCAGACATACAGTTAACACCCCAAAAGGGCTCATTTGCCAGGACGACCATCTGATAACCAGTTTTATTGCCCAAAAGAATGTACATTTACCCATGCTACATTTGCCCATAGGAAAGACACAATGCCTATAGAAACAGACTCTTTCCTATTCATTCACAGACAAGCCTTTCTTTGACCTTCCTATCACACATTATTGTGTACAGTATTACTGCATTGTATTTTAATTTTTTGTCTGTTGTATTTGTATTTGCCTTTCTACTGTTTTATGCATGTACTTTAAGAAAGTTATTTTCTGTCGCCAAGAAAATATCATTTCTTAGAGTTGATATAAAAATTATACTGAATGTTCGCTGGACGAACAGATTAGTTGATGGAAAATGAATTCTGCTACAGTTACTACTGGCAGCTGATATAAATAATTGCAATTAATCATAATTAATTGTAATTATTTATATACATTTTCCCTTTTGAGCTAAATTCGTGACTGGTATCTCAATTCATCAAACTGGAAAATCAAGGTCATCACTGATCCACAAAAAAGCATGTGATTATGTAACTTACACTGGGACATTTTTTCAGAAGAGCTGAACTACAAAATAACGAATCATTCATTTGACTAATAATAGGCGTAGTGTTAGATTTTCCAGCTGACACAAATTTCAGGTCACCCTCTCACCCTCTTTTATTCTATAAATAAAAATGCACTGCAGCATCTGAAAAACTATCAATATATCAGACAAAGACAATCTATATTATTAAAGGGGTCCTATTATACTCTTTTTCAAAGTCTTGATTTTGTTTTGGGGGTGTACTAGAACATGCTTTAATGCTTGATGGTTCAAAAAACACATTATTTTTCACATTATTTACATTATTACAATACCTTTCTCCCAACCAGGCACAAATAGCTTGATTAGTTCCGGGTTTAATGAAGGCCAGCCTTCCAAAAAAAGGACATGTTATGGTTGGTTAGCTGTCCCAGTGCGTTGCGATTGGCGAACAGTTTAGACTGTGTTTTAGTACTGCCATGCCCCTTGTCAAAGCAGGTAGCGCAAGCTAGATTAATAGTGAATCTTACGTTTTAAGTATGGATATTTTTCTTACAAAAACCCAACAATCTGGGAGCCATGTGAAGCACTTTTTATTATGGATGGATGCACTTTATTAGACTTTATTAGACTCCGATTGCATTTGGCTGAAAGAAGGAAGTCATATACACCTAGGATGCATGGAGTAAATAATACGCTACAGTAGTGTTGAGTCCCATCCTCAGCCTGTGAGATCGCAGATACATATTATTGTGCTAATTTATTTAATTATTTTACATACTTAGTTTCATTGCCCGAAACCAGCTCCAGCATAAGGCTAAAAGCAGCCTTCAAAAAAACATCAACACTGATCAGCCTAGCCCAGGGGTATCAAACTCCAATCCTGGAGGGCCACAGTCCTGCACAGTTTAGATCTTCCTGCAGAGTTTAGTTCCGACCCTAATCAAACACACCTGTCTGTAATTATCAAGTACTCCTTCAGATCCTAATTAGCTGGTTCAGGTGTGTTTGGTCAGGGTTGGAGCTGAACTCTGCAGGAAAGTCGATCTCCAGGACTAGGGTTGAGCACCCCTGGTTTAGATTCAATCCTAAAGCGGCCAGTCTAGTCAATGCTTGTGTTTATACCCGACGCACTGCGGCTCATTGAAGCGACTCTCCGCACTACATTGCTAACATCATGTCTACATTGGCTAATCCCCCACCTCGTCCCTACACCCCCCTCAACAATTCGAATTTCCGTAGGAGGGATTTAATTTAATGATATTCTAATGGACCGCATTGTGACATCATTGCATGCGGAAAACAAATGCTGTAGTCTAAAGGAGCCGTTCGCTGTAGTTCTTGAAAAGGGATTTTTTTAAAAACGAAATATCTCCCTTTGGAGTGGACTTTGAGATTTGTAACTTTGCAGAAGTGGACCTGTTTGCCTCAACTGAGTCAACTTACTGTCTCCTGTGGTTCTTTCTCACACCTCTTTGGACTGGGTGCAATGGTACAGACATGGAAATGGTTAGATCTGGATGCAGTTCCCTCAATAGCTCTGCTCCTGGGAGTTCTAGCAAAGGTCAGACAGGGTTGCTTGTGACCCCAACCAGAGTAAGCCTTTCTGATTCTATGTCTATCCTGGAAGGCTCTTCTTTGGAAATTCCAAAGACTGTGGGTTTAGCCTCTGAGGGGAACCCACTCCTAGTTCCTGGTCAGTCAGCTGAAGTTGTTGAAACATTGTAAATACTGAAACTTCCTCTTCAAGCAGGTTGTGACTGCATCGTGGTGTGAACAGCACCACTCAGGTCACTGCTCTGATGCTTTAAGTGGATGTAGCAGGCACTGCAGTGGATGGCACTTCATTATGGAGGCCCTTCTTATATTAATAGTCTAATTTAATTCTATTTTTTACTAGCAGCCATATCACCCTGCAGCCCAAGACTGGTTGCCCACTAAAGCAGGGTTAAGCCTGGTCAGTACCTGGATGGGAGACCTCCTGGGAAAACAAGGTTGCTGCTGGAAGAGGTGTTAGTAAGGCCAGCAGGGGGTGCTCACCCTGTGGTTTGTGTGGGTCCTAATGCCAATCAAAGAGCACCGTGCTTCAGATGAGACGTTAAACCAAGGTCCTGACTCTCTGTGGTCATTAAAAATACCAGGATGTACTTTGAAAAAGAGTAGGGGTGTAACCCCGGCATCCTGGCCAAATTTGCCCATTGGCCTCTGACCATCATGGCCTCCTAATCATCCCCATATTCTGATTGGCTTCATCACTCACATCTCCTCTCCACCAATAAGCTGGTTTGTGGTGGGCGTTCTGGTGCAATATGGCTGCCATCGCAAGATCCAGGTGGATGCTGCGCGCTGGTGGTGGTTGAGGAGATTCACCCTTCCATGTATGTAAAGCGCTGTGAGTGCCCAGAAAAGCGCTATATAAATGTAAGGAATTATTATTGTTATTATTATTATTAATATCTATTTTCCTAATATCTATTCTTATGTTGTCCAAGGGCCTACTCTACCACAAGTGTGGCTTAAAAAAAGGCGTTATCTAAAGGTGTCTTTTTACGACTATTGCTACTGCAAGTTGGGTTTCTCTGCACACATTCATAAGAGGTTATAGTTTGGATTTAACACCAGACTCCCTGGTCCTTTTAGGCTGATTCAGTCTGTTGCTTACAAACAAACAAGCACATTTTTTAAAAAAATGTTTTTTTCACAGTTTTATTGGGCAGGCAATCTTCCCTATGTTGTTCTTGTCAGCTGCTCATGCAGCATTGAGTACCCACGAAAGGGAATGTTTCAGTTACATGTAACCTGGTACAAGGCATTGCTACTGCTTATCATTGTCATACATCAGGCATGTCTGCATCAAGTCAATTTGACAATTCAATTTAAAAACATGATTTTTTTTTTTAATCCAAGCTAAGAATCTGACAATATTTACATGTACCAAATACAAAATAATCAGGACAAACAAACATATATAATAACAACAAACATCACAATTGCATTTTGATAACTCCTGTATGTGTATTCATATGTCCGTGTGCATGTGTGTGACTGCATCTAGGTGTGGGGGTGGAAGCGTACAGAACAAAGAACATCTAACAGATATATGACACATATAAAGTATAACAAATAAAACAATAAAGAATGGGAACGTGATGTCAGCAAGGCATGGCATTCCGGAACTTTCGGACACAGACACTACAGTTATTGCAGGTAGTGGAGGTAGAAGTTAAAATGTATATTATGAATTTAAAAATACATTAGAATGAAGACACTTGCTGTGATATGAACAGCAATATCTGCTGTCTTGACCGGAGTGGAAAACGGTAATGAAGCGCAATTTTATGCCTTTCAGCTCAAAACAACACAATGGTGAAAGCAGCTCAATGAAAATAAAATACTTGACCAAAATCTGGCTTTGTCGTTTGTATTTATTATTTATTACAGATTCATAATTTCTGATCCACTTGAATTTGTAAGTGCTCACGCTATCAATAACACGTTTGGAAATGTAATTTAATTTGTGGTATGGGTTGTTGCAATCACTCTCCTTGTTCATAAAGCAACTCACCTGATTTACTGTTCAGCCGCTCTTTATAAGAAATAATGTATTTGTTCAATTTAAGTCCAGTAAAACTTATTTGGTTTAGTGCTTTCACAATATAATGCGCTTTATCCTTTAATGAAATTAGGGCGACATGATGATATGATTAAATACATCAGCGTTTCTCAATTCCAGTCCTCACATACCATTGCTCTGCATATATTGCATGCATCTCTTATTTAACCTGATTCAGCTAGTTCAAAGAGAGCTTCATGACTGAACTGTGTTCCGACTGACATGGTCCCTACACAATGTTTATTGCTCCCTACTCCCTGAGCAGTGGAAATCAGCGAGTTTACTTTCCTCAGGAAAATTCATTAATGGATTTGCGCTACGCCACCACCTTCATCCTCTTCACGCACAGACAAAACTTACTAAAGATTTGTGACATAATATGCCTCTGTAAATAAATGCAATTTAAATTAATGTCTTGCACACTTTAATGCTCATTGAATGGAACATATACGCTGTCTTCGAACTGGAATCAGGGTAGAATATATTTTAAGTTCGCAGGGCACTTACTTTTGAATAGAACAGACATCTGAGATACAAAATGTGCAGAGCGGTGGTTCACTTACATGATCAACTGGCTATAGAGATCAAGCTATAATGTGTTTTTTTGTCTGGCAGATATATCAGTGCCGCCTAGTCATTAAAGTGCTCCTATTATGCCATTTTAAAGGATGCTAATATTGTTCTATGAGTCTACTAAAACAGGTTTACATGCACGCAAGGTCAAAAAACACTTTAGTTTTCTCCAAAAATAGATTTAATTTGACCTCATTTCTAAATGATTCGTAAACGACGAAGAACCAGTCTCTCTAAACCCCTCCTTTCCGTGAGCCCTCACTGCTGTGATTGGTCAGATGGCGCAGTCCTCTATGACTGGTTTACCGCATACAGCACGTGTCAGAAAACAAAACGCCCATTGCCATAACTGAATGACAGCCCTGGAGACTTGTCAATACATAGAAAAGATGGTATAGATTTTACCTTACCAATTCGAGCCAGAGTCTGACGATGAAACGGTTGAAGTGGCTGATGGACAAGTTACTTGCACTGCGCTGGCCGCTGGGTTCAACTAATTTGACCTTTAAGTGTGGCATGCGCGGCTTGCGCGTCAATGGTGCGTGCGCTTTGGTCGACACAGAAACAAGATGTCCTAGTGGGGCACAAGCAATTGAAATGAATGGGTTTCATAACGCAGAGCTTTCCACATTTGGTGTGAAAGCCACTTTGTGCGCCATCCTTTATCATTACCCCAACTAATGAGACAGACAGACAGTCAAGCTGCATCAATCACAACTTTTTAGACTAAAGTGGGCCCACAGCTGAACAACAGAAGTACAGAAACGTGACTTGCCAGTTAGCAAGACATGTGCAGGGTTGTTACACAACATAACATACACAACTACATATTTTGAATGATCGCTAGAAAATAGAGTCTTTGTACATTCATCTTTTGGAAGTGAATATAAAACAAATTTACTCACAGGGTAGGATACAGGCAGAGATGGGCATAAATACATAGAAATGTATTTAAAATAAAAATACAAAATACTGAGTGGAAAAATGTATTTAAATACAAATACAAAATACTGTGTAAAAAAAATTATTTAAATACAAATACAGTATTTCGTATTTTTAAAATACACTAAATACATGTGAAATTGGCCATCAAGTGCAGGCATCCCTATTAGGCTGAAATATATCTGGACATATTCTGAATGCAAAACAAAAACATTAAGATGTGTACTACTGATTAGAAATGATCTTCCCTTCCCCTGCCCTGTAGGAAAAACAAAACTATTTTTTTTTCCCCAAACATCTTTTATTACGTTTTATCACCATCATGACTTCAACTCAGTAACAAGAACTCAATAACACAAAGTCAATTATATAACTGATGGTGTACTCCTCAAGATGGTGTACCTGTGTGTTTCAGACATCCATCTATTCGATACCCTTTAGCACTACCAGCTTTTCAAAAAGATTGGGTTTCAGGCGTCATCTGTGTGGCCTATTGATTAAGCCTGCAAATGAAAACAAACGTTCTACAGGAGCTGAAGAGGGGATGATTGTGTTAAACCTCACAAACAGTTGTCTAATAAGTGGATACTGGTCCAAGACTTCCAACTCCTTTCTCTGATCTTCTAGAAAGTGCAATGTCTCCAGTTCAGCTTTGCTGTGTGTAGACTTGCCAGAGACCTCAACATCTTCAGTAAAGACAAAAAAGTCTTCCACTTCACCATCAGCGGTTGTTGAACTTGACCCACTCTCCATGACAAGCCCAAGGTCTGCTGCTGACTGGATCATTAGTTCATGGATTCGTTTTTTTTCCCCTGACAATTGCTGGGGTAGCCAGAGCATTTTGAAGTATGGATGGGTTACACTTGCCAGGATTGCCTCATTGACTTCTGGTTTAAGTTGTAGAAAGCTGCTGAATCTGCTTCTGAAACCATCCATAATGGCTTGCAAAAGGTGAGAACAGTATCTGAAATTGGAGGAACGTAAAGCTTCAAGTTTAGATTCCACAGCAAACAGGGTGGGAAGAAGCTCAGCATAATAGCAGGATGACTGGCCCTGTAATCGATCAATGGCGACTGCAAGGGGCTTCAAGATTTTGGTGTACTCCTCCAGGTAATCTAGTTCAGCATCCCTGAAGGAAGGTAGGTTCAATTTCAACATGATATCTCCAAGTTTTCCTCTTTGAGTGTTCAACTGGTTGAGACTGTCATAGAGAGAGTGCCATCGTGTTGGACATGGTGTGATCAGCCTGCAGTTTAACACCTCAGAGAGCTTCTCGGCACTCTTTGGTCTGCCTGATGCATTCCATAAAGCAGAACATTTACCCTTTGTGGCATTGTTGAGACGAGAGAGACTAGGATTATCTCTCATGGCTTTCTTTGCATCTGTGGTGGCCACTAAACTCAAGGTGTGGCATGCACACCTCAAGTGGGTTGGCAAAACAATTCCATTCTCATTATACTCTGGAACTGATGAATCAATGTGTACAAAAGACAGATCCTCATTACCATCTTCCTCATCTTGCTCTTCTATAGTGATGCTAAACTCTTTAAAGGCCTTTACAAAATTAGACCCAGTTGTCTGTCACTGTGGCCACAATGCACTCATGTGACAGCCCAAATTCGGAGTGGATTTCATCCAACACTTCAGCAATTCAGTTATATGTGTGTGGACTTGGAAAATGTCTGCAAGCCAATGTCACAGACTAGCGTTCCAATGTGTCATTATGAACCCAGTGAGCTGTGACTCCTATGAAACTAGACACACTAGTGGACCAGATGTCAGCCGTGGTGCAAAGATGTTTGGTTGTTTTCAACAAGTCTTTTACACTACTAATTTTTGAATCAAATTCACAATCAATTCTTCTGCACAGTGTTCTCCTTGACCTCACAGATGAGTGTGGGCTAAGTCCCTGAATCAAATCAATAAATTCCTTCTGCTCAACTGTTGAGAGTGGATGCATACCTTGAACAACATAGGAAACAATCAGCTCATCTAATCTTCTTTGTTGCACCACTGAGGATCCTGAAAACAACTTGGTCTGCTTGTATTTGGTGTTGGCTGGTTTTCCTTTCTTTGCTCCTATGACATCCTTCTTATGTTGTTCATAGTCCTGAAGAGCTTCAGGGTGCATCCTCTTTAAATGAACTTTGAAATTTGTTGTTGCAGATAAAGAACCAGATATGATGTTTTTCTTTTTTGTGCACAATTTACATTCGGCTTGAACTTGGCCCAGTTCAGTTTGTTTTACAATCTCGAAGTATTTGCCATCCAACATTGCTGACCTAACCTGCCCAGTTGAATTAGTTGATGGAATTTCTGGTGAATCATCATCCTCTTCAGCCAGGTAAACACTGTAAAATGGATGGGAGACTGTTTATTAATATCATGCATGAACTTAAGTGAAACATACACATTTTAAATAGAACAACTCACAGAAATGTTATGGGACAAGAACAAAAAACCTAATCTCGTTAAATATAATTGGCTAAGCTAATTATAAATAGTCATAGCGAATGAAGAAACTACATAGGACTACTGACTTTTAATTCCTTACCTCATCTCTGCTCTCTCTGTCATTCTGTCACCATAATCTCCCTCTCTCTTTCTTTCTTTCTTTAGTGCTTGCTTCCTTGCTGGTAATCACAAATAAACTTATGCAGTGAAAAATAGCAGCCATTTATATACTTACTTCTGACCAGGTTACAATGCAGGCTATTCCTTGTAGTGAGCACTATTAAAAAATCATACTGTATTTAAAACTGTGGTAACCTTTTCTGCTATCGGGCAAAGAACAGGGATGGGCAATATGACCAAAATATTATTTTTACTTCACAGCAAGTTTTAAAACCACATCAAAAACTAACTGAATTTCTTTTTTTTTTTTCTCTCTCTCTCTTTTTTTTTTTTTGCAGGTTGTACAATACTTTTTAAGCATGGCAACTTTTATATTTATTTCATGTAAAGTTTGCTTCTATATACAGTTTGTTGAAATTAGAAAGTTTATAAAAAAGATTTAAAATTATTATTATTATTATTTTTTTTTTTTTTTGAAGAATAAATCTAAAAGCTGAAGAGTTGTGCATCATGCATCAGTGTCATAACAAATGCACACAATCACTACATTAAAGTGATGGTGACAGACAGTGATTAACCTTCTTTTGTCTCTACATCAATCATTTGCATAGATGGGGGAACATAATCACAATTCGGAAATGTTACATGGCATGGAAATGGCATTTTCATTAAGCACCATGTTTGTAAAATGCTTAAAATTTACTAAATGAGCCTGCATAGCAGAAATATTGAATAAAGTAATGGTCCATGTTTCATACATTCGTTAATTAAAAGAAAATGTTTAATGAATTAAAAAAAAAATACAATTTAGTGTTACACAGATGAATGTTTCTTTTTTCTAAAATCACAAGTTACAAATTCAAATACTGCGTTTAACAGGATTATTTGATTATTTTGGTGTGGAGAACAATTACCGAGTTGCCCCGCCGATTTACAGAATTATATAACGAGGCACATTGTCGGCATTCCACTCTGTCACGGAGTGTGCGCACAAAAAAAAAAAAAAAAAAACCTTTACCTGGCAACGTGCAAGTGTAAATATGAATCTCCTTTCGCGCTTTAAACAGCAAAGTACAACTGAACAAAGTACATCACACTATATTATTCATTCATTCATTCATGCTTCTTCATCCACCCCAACGTTCCAATAATTCCTGCTGCCCCACTAAACACTGCAAGGATTTATTTGCTCTAAATGACCTAGGCCTATGTAAACGATTTTGAAAAGTTTAATCGATTCACACTTTATATCATCGCTGCCTAAGATATATAAAGTTCTGTCATATCACCCAGCCCTAACATGCAGTAATGTTTTAAACACATTTGACTAGCTAGTTGATAGATTAAAAAAAAAAAAAACTATCAAAACTGATTGGCTAACAGGCAGCTAACGCTATTTTTCTCCTACATGTGTCGGTGCTTTTTTATTCTTTCATGTTTACTGAAGGCAAATCTGAATGATGCACCATTTTAACTTTAATCAACAAGGAATTGATCATGATGACACCCTTACCTTAATGCAGAAAACTAAGAAAAGTCGCTGATCCAATGCTGACTCTGCTGCAGGCAGCTCACGTGCATGAGCGTTAAGGTTGGGGGAGGGGTGTGTCTGAACTAAATCAGCACCCTGATAAAGAGGTTGACTGGCACAAAGTATTTTATGTATTTTGAAAATACAAAATACTCATCTTAAATGTATTTAATTACAAATTACATTAGATTTTTCCCAAAGGCTTTAAAATACAAAATACAAAATAGCATTTTGTATTTCAAATACGTATTTTAAATACATTTATCTAAAATACTGCCCATCCCTGGATACAGGGTCCTCTTGACATGACGTAAATTTTCGACATGGAAATTTTACTGTCTTTGTGGGCTTGCAAGTTGTTTGCGACATAGAACGTGGGCGGGCATTATGCAAATATGTTACTTTGTGACGTATAGCCGTAACAGAATAAGATTCAAATTCCTGACGACTCGTTCAGGAGATTGTGAGCCGACTCTTTTTTTGATAGACAGTAACTTTATTTATCGTGCACTGTCGACTTCACAACTTTGTAGATAGTTTATGTTCACATACAACTACATGACACACTGCATGAAAGGTCATATTTGAAAAGGCATAATAGGAGCACTTTAAAAACTGCAAAAGAGAAATTAATTCGGTCCTGTGTGTGGTACGAAGGTGGCCGTATGATTTCTGTGAGTGTGTTGTTCTGGCTGCAGGACTGAGTGCTCGAATGAACGCAGTGGATTCAAGTATTAGTACATTATTATCAGCACGTTATTATCAGACTAATATCGGAATCTACCGATAATGGCTTTAAATGTTAATATCGGCATATGCTTGATATGAAAAATTATGCAGATATGTCTTACCGATAAGAGGAATAACTCACATGTGCTCAGAGTGCACTAGCAAATAGATCACATCAGCAGTGTGGTTCATTCTTAAAGCAAAGTTATGCCTAAACGATGATTATATTCACTGTTTTGGATCGCTGCATTTAATCTGAGAATGCACGTACAGAATGACGTGATCGATGTGTGATTGAGTAAACAGTGATAGCAGGTGTGATGTCGCAACCCAGTCTCACAGTAGTTAGAAATTTTAATCTACTGTTTTGTGTTCACAGACACGAATTTTCCCCTTTTTTCATGTCACTCAGCATGATTTTCAATCTTATGTATTTTAACAGGGATTGGTGCAGGGTACCTCTTCCATGTTTAAATCTTCACAGTTGCAAAACTAGAAATGATTTTATAAATATATCTTATTTTGGAGCACCTAACACCACTCCTACCCTAAACCTAAACATACCCACTTCTCAACTACATAAAACACAGGCAAATGTAAGTACAAGCATATGTATTTATTGCAAAAATTGATGACAAACAGTACAAAGGTATTACAACACTTCGTGGTGCATTCCAACTCTTCCGAAGCCATGCGATATTGTTATATGAACAGACTGAGTGAAACTTAAAGTTTTATCGCTGAAAGAATCTTGCTCACATCTCGTTCAAAAATAACCTAACATAAACATGACGCAAACGGTCACGAGACACACAAGATCCAATGGCATTTCCCAGAATATAAACTGACGTAATAACGCAATCGGTCACAAGACACACGACACACATTTTTCGCATTCACATTTTCTCAAATAACAAAAATTTTCACGACTTTCTATCAAAGAGAGAATGATGTCAAATGTACCATCACTCCCATAGACGCTGCATTAGAAACACCCTTGCATTAGCGTTAACTAGTTTTTTGTTACTTGATGAAAAGGTGATTAATACAAAGTATAGTGTTATAAATGTACATACATTTTTTTAAAATCAAAATATAAAATACTTATGATGATGATGACCATTGAAATGCGTCATCACAGTTTAGTGAAAAGGGTCCATTCCATAGCGGGTGCTGTTGGCCTACTTCTAAATAAAAGAAAGCAGCCTTCGAAGTCATTGCCTGATAAGGCAGCGAGGCAGCAAGGCAGCTGACTAGGCTTTAGGATGCAGTCCATTACTGTGTTTCTTATTAAATAAAGACTATTGATGTCATGAAATCATGATGTTTTGATTTAAAGGTCAGATTAAAAAAATCACAAACATGCCACTTGTAAATTAAATAATTTTATATATACCGATTTTTTAAATTAATTATGAGCTCTAAAAGATTTTCTGAATTTTTACAACTTTTTTTGATTTAGACCATCTACGAATGTTAAATCTTGAAATAAAATATTTAGGTTACCAATGAATATGCAATGAAAAAAAAATATCATGCATCCCTAATAATAATAATAATAATATGTTGATTTATTTTCACTGAGATTGAATAATTGAATAAACAGATGATGAATCCACATACAAATGTAGATTCATTTTCATTAACCTTTACAAAAAGGAATATGTGCAATTAGAACAAACCACAGAGGTAAACTTCTCCCTCTTTGATCATGCAATCACTTGCAGTTAATAAGCTGAAATTAATCAGTTAGTTAATTTATAGTTAAACTAAATTCGATCAATAAATCTTGCAGCTGAACTTTTTGGTAAACATTTTTGTCACTGCAGATCTTATGGAGGGTTTCCGTGTCTTTCATATGCTGATACAGTCTGTTATTCACTGTTCATCTACTACTCTTCAGCATTGCTGAGTGTCTGCAGAGGTTCAGAGCATGCAAGTTGTTGACATCCAGCTATGACGAGTGCTAGAAAATAAAAGGTAATTTAAAAAATAATTAAAAAAAGTCATGAGCATTTTTATAATGCACTAAAATAATAGACATTGAAAATTTGAACTGGGTGTGTGAGTGTGTGTCTGCACACTAACCTGTGTGTTTTCGTTTACAGTAAATCAGTCCTCCTACTGCAATAATCACCCCCAACACCATACCTGCAGCACCTGTTATAAGCTTTTTCCTGTCAGACTCTGAAAGAGATGGACCTGCAAAATAAAATAAAATTGTGCTAAAATATTCGATGGCTTGTTATGCAATGAACACAATTTTGTCACTAAGTCTAGAAGACAACCCAATGGGTAGGACTTGTGGGAATTATACTAAAAATAAGTCCAACAGCACCAATGAGCAATAATATGCTAGCCTGAACATGACTTCTCTGTGGTTGATTAAATAGTTCAGGCTATGGAACAAACAAAAGAGTTTCCTATTTAATTATCTGGAACTAATAAACAATGTCTTCTGTATATCTTCTATAATATCTTCAAACTAATTTCTTCTGTGGGAATCAATGTTTGTGTCTCTTTGTAGTGCTGTGTGACTTTGACAATAAAAACTAGGGAACAAGCAGATATTAGAAGCTATAGTTTGGTTTCTGTGGTCATATTTATAGTATTGGCTTTGTTCTCACCCAAGTCATAGATCATGGGTTTATTGGAGCTGGCGTGCTCCACCACACAGGAGATCTTCTCTCCAGGTTTGGGGAAGTATTCCAGGTGGGAGTGGATCTGGTAGTACCAGTCTCCATTAGCCAGCTCCTCAGTGGACGTCACATCAGCTGTCATCTCTTTATCATCTCTCATCCATGTCAGTTTGATGGGTTTGGGGTAGAAGTCATAGGCACTGCAGATCAACATGGCTGGAATTTTACCACTGGCTTCTCTTACTGTCCGGACGATGACTTCTGGCTTTACTGTAGACATGATGAGGTTCATTTTGTGTTTGGTACTGATTCATGTGTGTTGTATTAAAAAGATTTTAGTGTTAAATGCATCTCACCTGTTTTTTCTAACACAGGGAGGAATAGCTGACCATAGCGCTTGCAGTTGGCAATAACTTTTGCAGCCTCTTCGCGTAGCCATTCAGGTTTTTTATTAAAATCATCTGCCCATTTCATTGCATATTCAGTGTAAGCAACAACTTTATTCTCAGTACTGTTGAATCTCGCCAGTTCTGTTTTGTCATAATTGAGTGAGATTATAAGCTCAACATTTTGTAGAGAACCAAGTACACGACAGAGAGCTAGGCCGAATCCATAATGTCCGTGAACTAAGAAAAAGCAGCCAGCATGCCATTAGACTCAGTAATCATACAATATGTTCTGATAGAGTCTGTTAAACTTTGAAAAACAAACAAACAAAAAACAACAACAACAACAAAAAAAACCCCAATAATTTTAAATTCATTTTAATATAAAGATTTTCTTATTACCGTATAAACAAAATGTAATGTAGAACTACTTCATCATTACTAAAAACAGATTATATCTTACCTGTTTCAAACAAAGTAGGCAACAACAAGGCCAGGTGTATCATGCGATCATACTGCATTGTGCATTCAGAGAGTTGTTTTACTGGCATAGAGATGGAATGAGCCTGACTGCAGCAGTAAATGTCACAACTAACGCCAGCCCAGTTTGGCATCTCAGCTTATCAAACTGGGAAATCTGTCCGACCCATAAAACAATGAAAATTTTACAAGAGGCTGAACTGAAATAAAAAAATAGGGAAATAAAAGTTCTGTGGGCTTTTGCTAGCAAATAAAAAATGCGGAATGTTTCTGTTCTTGCCCCAATACATTATCCTTTTTTTTTTTTTTTTTTTTTTTTTTGCTGATAGGGAGCTGTTTGATGACACTCTTTGAAAACAATTGACATTATATGCATTATCAACAAGACCCATTGAATTTTCATTCATTAAGAACATTGTCAATAAAAATGGACTCTCTGCAATATGACAAAACATCAATGTATCAGACTAAAACAATATTTTTCTTTAATATACTATTTGATTACAGTAAAAAATGTCTAATTGTATTGCATTTATATGGATTCATTCAGGGGAATATGCTCTGCATATGATATTATCTATTTTTTATTATACCATTGTTTGACTGAACACTTTCACTTGTTTGACTATTCCCTAAAGTCACTTATGAGGCAAAAGACTATAGATTACTCAAAGAAACCTCTAAACTGCTGTGGTTTTACACTACATGATAAATGAAGCAGTGACAGTATTTTCTCTCGCCTTTTTAAATAATAACCCTTTTTTTTAAATGCACTTTTATTTGAGAAAAAAAAATAAAATTATTATAATAAAATACATAATCTAATCATGTCACAAAGTCCAGTGCTTGAAGTGGGAACATACAATACAAATATAAGCAAATATGGATCCATTCAGAATCACCACACCTCTGAACACCACATAATCTAAAACTCCTTCAGCCAGCATTCACTATAAAACACTCGTGCTTTCAAGCCAAATACACACTGAAAATAATAACTTACCGGCATCTGGACGCAAGTCACTATTCTCTTTATTAGCACTATTTTGAACTTTCAGTTTGAATGCTTTTACTTACTGAACCCGTGGACTTTCCAGGAGTTTACCGGTTTAAAATTATGTGATCACAAAAACCTGCTTCTTTTCATTTTAAGGTATTGTTTTTGTTATGAACTGATTCGAGAGCCCGGTCTCATGAAAATGCATATAAATAGCACGATTTTCTGTTTCTATTTGGCATGTTATTTATACGCTGAAATTGACTTTGTCGTGCATATAATACACAGTTTTCGCGTGCATATTATACACATCTACCCCACGCACTTTCATGAGATCGGGTGACAACTCCTGAGGTACACCAACTCCGCTTGCATCCATTCACGTGAATTGTGGAGATGAGATGACTCCTCCTGGAAGTGTAATTTATATAGTGCCATTTTTTAATCACCCAGATACTGACGCTATGACTCTACGTCAACATGTCAGAAGTGCCGGTATGCACGAAAAAGTGCCAGTACCCAAAAGGCTAAAACACAGAAGTTGCGTTCCAGCACACTTCAATATAAGAGGAGAATCTAATGCTACTGTATATATATTTAAAAGTCACCATAACATATGCAACAGCTGAATATTATATAATGTCTTATGAAGACTTTACATTATTTCAGGTGTAACACATGCTGTGTATTACATATTACATATATAGTATTGAAAACATACATTAACAAAATTAACAAGTACACTGTAAAAAATGACAGTGAATTTAATGGTAAAAATACTGTAAAAATGCTACAGTAACTTACACTGTAAAAAATATTCCGTAAAATTTACGGTAAAAAACTGGCAGCTGTGGTTGCCGGAATTTTAATGTAAAAAATACGGTAGCAACATTTTACGTTTTGCGGTTTTCGCTTAAATTTACAAATAAATACCATAATTTCATTAACTGATATAATGTTAATGTATCAACCTATTGAAGTACTGAAATCTGTTTTGTACCTTTGTAATACACTGATAACCACCAAAAGCAGGTGGTGATGAGAAAGTCAAATGATGAACCAAAGCTCATCATAAACAGCTTTTAAATATTAACATATAGAAGGTGCACAGTGTCATTCACACAAACACTAAACACCATCATGGTAACACACATGAAACTGAAATAATGCATAAACATTAATTTAACAACATTAGATGTAACATAGAACCCTAATGTACAAAACAGCTAAGAAAAAACTAAGAAGAAAGGGTTATTTCAACCAAAAAAAATCAAATTAAAAAAAAATGTAACACAGGGAATTCTGGGAATGTCAGTTTACGGTTATTCACTACACATTTTATGGCCTTTTACCGTTAACCATTAACAGGTTTTTACCGTAGCATTTTTACAGTATTTTTACGGTTAAATTCACGGTAATTTTTTACAGTGTATGTAGCACATATGCAACTTTACATGAGAACTAAAAAAAAAAAAAACATCTACAGTTGTCAGTGTTATTGTATCAATTTCCTTTGACAATAAAAAAGACTCCAGTGGCAAGACCCAGCAGCCCAAGAGCCAGACCAAATCCACAGAACACTGACGGACCAATGTTGGGCTTCTTTATCTCTAAATCTGCACACACAGACACAAATATTTGTGAAATTCATCATGTGTTTTAAAGGGGATTAAATGTAAATAATAAATACAATACAAACCCACCCCATGTTCTGGTCTGAGGTTGCTGAAGAGCTTTGTGCTCCACAGAACAGCTGTAAATGTCTCCTTCATCTGGAATGAAGCTCAGTCGAGAAAATGCATTCATTGTCCCGTCTTTGTTGGGGTAATATCTGCTGAGAGTTGATTCATCTGTCACATTCACATTGTTCTTGGTCCACAAGACTCTGACAGGTGGAGGGAAGAATCCAGTCACATGACAGATCAGGGTGTTCTCGACATTCAACTCTGGATCACTTTTGGGATAAATTGAGCTCCAGGGGGGTTCTGGAAAAAATAAAAAAATATATTATGACTTTTGAAACATTCCAATAAAACATTTTTATGCTTGTTTTATCTCTTACCAAGTGGTTCAGATGAATTGGCGTACACCTCTTTAAGATCATCAAGGATGGTTCTGCAAATAGACATTCCTTTTTTAGCATCCTCATACAGTGAAGGAACCACAATTTGGCCAGCAAAATCAGGTAATGTGATGATTTCTTTCTGCTCTTTGAAGTCTACATGTCCCACATGTTCATCATCAAATTGGCCAACGTAATCTTCTTGATCCGCGTCACCGCATGCTTCAATCAACCCAAATTCATGATAACCTAAAATATTTTAACAAGTCAGATTATTATTATTATTATATATTAGTTATTATTATTATTATTATTAACATTGTTAAATTTTAGGGTATACTGTATAATTTTATTTATATATTAAATACTGTGATAATTTGGGATGTATGGATAAATTATAAGCAAGTATTACTGCAGCTGTTTACAGTATGTAAATAATAATAATAATAATAACAACATATACCCACAGTTACAAGTAATATGTTAAATGTAGTATGAGTACTGTTAAAAAGTTTTTATATAAGCTACTCATACCTACATGCTATATAAACATTAATTTAGCAGAAAAATTAACAAGTGGTAAATGACACATAGGTGTTACTCTTTTTTCGGTTTAAGTAGGTTACAAGATTTGTTGAAAAGAAATGTACACTTACTTTGGGCGTTAATGTAAAGCACACAGACACTGATGAGTGTAATTCTTAAGAATCCTTTCATGTCAGCGAGCAGTAAGCGCGATAGATGAGTATGCCGCTCGAATAACAGGTCAGTAGCTTTTCATGACAAACAAGTTTTTTCATCAACAAGTCATCATCCAATAGGTTGTGGAGTTACTCTGTGACGTAACAGTCTCCACGGGAAGTATAGCCTGAGTGGAAGGCATTACAGCAGCGCTAGAAGTAAGACTAAAATATTTTTTGTAAGCAATTCTGACGTACTTATATGCTAGTTCGTTTGTTGACCACTAGATGGTACTGCTGGTATTCTATCTTCTTGATAGTATACTGTGTAATTAAATTGACCAATGAAATTTAAGGGTTAGCATGGGGGAAAAATCACTTCTGTTAAAAATATGAACTTGCTGAGCAGGTGGATCCGGTTTCGTCAGAAAATAGATAGGTCAAGGGTAGAAAAACAAATCGAGATGAATCCTTTTAAGATGTACAACGCCTATTTTATTAAAGCATATGGACTCTTTACTCAGATAATGCTGTTTTGTGTATATTTGTTGACATGCTTCCCAGTCGCCAAAGCAGGTAAGACGGTTATTTTCCTTTAGATAGTTTAATATGCACAGATAACATGTAATTTCGAGGGTTTGCGATGGAATAGTAAGCTACTGTAAAACACAGCAATTAAAAGTAAATATCAAAAGTAACGATACGGAAGTATTTTACATCCATGCTAGCACTTCTATGAAAGTGCAACTCATATGAGACAGTTTGGAGTTTTAAAAATAACCACGCAAATGAATTCTTGCTTTGGGACATAATTGAGCAAATACAATTCGAAACGGAGTCACAAAAATCTGTCACAGCTTGAAAATAATTGACAGAGGGCAACATGTAGTAATTTGCACATTGTTTCCACAGTGGTTGGTCTGGTAGGCAACCACAACATGGAAAAATCAAGCAAAACTTTTTTCTTTCTTTCTTTCTTTTTCTTTTTCTTTTTTTTTCTGGCTGTGTTAATTATTTTGCAAAACATTTTTCTTAAATGGAAACATTTTCACTTAAACTTAAGAAAGTCTTTCTATCTCTTTCTGTCATTTGTCCTTGCATGTCTGAATAACACAAATGTAACCTATATGCATTGGGTAGCCTTTGAGTTGTCCAGCAGTGATTTAAAAAAAAAAAAAAAAAAAAAAATACATGACATAAATAGCATGAATAAACTCACATGTTGCTGGTCTTGGTCCTGTCTATAATTTCAGTTCAGTCTTGATCCACGGGCTGACTGCATGAAAGTTTTAGACTAGTCTTAAAAAGTTAGTCAGCTAATTTTTTTCTTTAAGACTGGTCATATTTTTTTAAATCCAGTTACAGAAAAATATAGATTAGTCTAAGTTGACTTACCCTTTGGTTAACTGCTAGTTGGCCAAACTGGTACTTAAGACACTGTCTTAACATAGAAGCTAAGTTTATGCCATTGGCCCGAGGTTTAGGTCCGGTCTTTTTCACATCTTGGTCTTTAATTCCTATTTTTACAAAATTTCACTCTCAGGATCTGACCTTACCTCACTGATATTTCCATTTGGATGGCTACTTATCAGTTTAACCTAAACTTTGACAACACTGAGCTGCTTTCTTTCACACTTAACGGCACTTAAATGTCTCTCCACTCGATTGTTTTACTTGCCATACAACCAGGAACTGTGCTGGTCACATACACAAAACATTTAGTTGTTTAATACATATGTAGTTTATTGTAGTAGTAGAATATGTTTCTTATGTCACCCACTTCACATGTTATCACTCGTGTATACCTTGTGTATCCACAGATGTTCACTCGTTGATGGCATTTGTAACATATATAGTTGGACAGACACCATTTCCTGAGTTCAGTGCTGTGATAAGGTTGGATGATGTGCAAATAGGATATTATGACTCGGTCACATGGAAACCTGTATATCGCACTAACAGTACTGATTCACAGTACCATGAAGAAGACCAAAAGGATGCTGATATTATATTTCGTGATATGTATAACATCTTTAAAGAAAGAGCATTGTATCTTAAGGAGCACCAAAATCACACAGATGGTGAGTACAAACCAAAAGAATTATAAGATGCAAAAGGCTTAATAACCAATGTAACATTTAAGTGCTAATGCGAAGAGTGTAGAGCTACATGGGCTAGAGACAGTAATTCTAAAAAAAGTAGATTAAAAAGTCTTCATCATTTTTTCCCAATTCATTTGAAGGTGTACAATTTCATCAGAGAATTGTAAGATGTGAATTGTTAAATGATGATAAACCAGGTTTACTTCAGAGATGGGATGGTTTAGATGGACAAAATATAGAAGAGTTCATTTTTGACAGAAAACAACAAAACCCAGACAAAAATGACATGGAGACCATGGGACCAACAAAAATGGCTTCGTGTAAACTATATGTATGAAAAAGTTTATCATCCTCTTTGCACAAAAGTTTTGCGGAGATATCAGTATATGGAAAAGAACAATGTGCTGAGAAAAGGTGAGAGAATCAAATGGATTAACTTATAACACCCAGACAGCAGTGCTTACAAAAACATGTTTATGCTTTATGAAGCATTACAAAAACAGTAACACTAATCATCCTTCTCTGTAGTGACACCCAGAGTCAGACTCTTTAGGAAGCCTCTTACAGACTCTCAAGGGCTTCAGATCAGCTGTCTGGCCACTGGTTTTTACCCTCGTCACATTAACCTGACCCTGTTCAGAGATGGTCAGCCTGTGGATGACGATCAGATCAGAGGAGGTGAGATTCTGCCCAATGGAGATGGAACTTACCAGATGAGGAAGAGTTTGGTGATCAGTGCATGTGAGGGACATAAATACAACTGCACAATGAAGCATCTCAATTTTGAAGAAAAACTGGACATTACATTTGGTAAAAACCATTGGCACATTCATATTCATGCCAAATTAATTTCTCTGTAGCTTACTGTTATCACTTATTTATTTATTTATTTATTTATTTGTTTGTTTTCACCACATTTTCAGATATGAATGAATGTGATCCAGGTTCTACAGTAAGTCTGCAGTTCTCTGTGTGCTGGTGTTCATGTGTGTGGCTGTTCTCATCATAACTGCGCTCATCATATGGAGGAAGAGACGCGCTACTGGTAATTGTTTTGTTCAGTCCAGTTCATTACGTCTAATGATCAATTAGAAAAATATACCAGTCATCAGTTCCTTTAGAGACACTCTTAAAAAATATTTGTACACAGTTTTATGTTTCTGTAGTGTTACTCTCTATCATGGTTTAACTGTCTCATTCTTATTCAGGACAAGGATCTGTGACATCACAGAGTACATTACAGAGTAAATACTCCCCTACTCCATGTGAGTAAAATGTTTTGTAAAGTAATATGAATTCAGCATGTTTTTTTTTTTTTAAGTTTGTAAACTTTCTGACTTCTATATATTTTTTTCTTTATTTCAGCTTCCATGCTTGATAAAACATGAAAAAATGAGTCTACATTAGACAGTACATGCAAAACTTAAAAAAACCTTAGCATTTGCTGGGTGGATGTTATTTGAGTTATGCTATGATGACCTTCAAATTTAAAAAAGGACAAAGGAATGTAATATAGGTAATGTATAATACAGACACTCTGCTGTGAGCATTTAAGACAATACAGATCGATACAGGTGGAGTTTTCTGAAAACGCACTACAACTGCTGCAGCAAATCCTGACCAAGTATTCACAAAAGGTTCTTTGTGGCAAAAGAAGGTTCTTCAGAGTATAAAAAAGTAAGAAAGAGATGGTTCTTTAAAGAACCTTTGCTTAAAACTGTTAGACGATTACTGTACATATCTGGGGTCTCCTAATCAGATATCTTAAATCTACACTGTAAGGAGTTTGCTGTAAACTTTGGATGTCAGTACGTTACTGTAAATTGTTTACAGTATATTACTGTATTTAATTTAAATTACATTACTATCTTTACTGTATATACATTTGCAGTATTTTTACTCTATTGTCATTTAAAGGAGAAGTCCACTTCCAGCACAACAGTTTACAGATAATGTACTCGACCCCTTGTCATCCAAGATCTTTATGTCTTTCTTTCTTCACTCGTAAAGAAATTGTTTTTTGAGGAAAACATTTTAGGATTTTTCTCCATGTAATGGACTGATATGGTGCCTAGAGATGGAACTTCCAAAATGCAGTTTAAATGTAGCTTCAAACGATCCCAAATGCGGTTGTAAATGATCCCAGCCGAGGAAGAAGAGTCTTATCTAGCGAAATGATTGGTTATTTTTTATTTAAAAAATACAATTTAAACATTTTTGAATGTCAAACGCTCGTCTTGTCTTGCTCTCCCTGATTTCTGTGTATTCTGACTTAAGACAGTTAGGGTATGTCGAAAAACTCGTATTTTCTCCCTCAACTTCAAAAATCATTTAAAAATCACCCTACATCGCTGCAGAAGTACCAGCCCAGTCTTTGCAAAGTGAACATCAAGATCAAACACCCTTAACAAAAAGGGTAAAACAGCGATCTAGGGCGATTTTGAAGTTGAGGGAGAAAATATGATCAGCGTTTGTCAATTCTAGCCAAGGGATTGTTGCCGAAGTCGTGTTTTCATTTTGTTGTGGGGAGATGGGATGGCTTTTGATTTAGACAGAGGGTTGGATAGGAAGGATTTCCCTTGAGGAATTTTCCAGATGACATAGTTGAGGCGACTTAGAAGTGCTAGAGGCTAGTACTGTACATCTATCTAAAACTTGAGGTAGTGCAAGGTTTCCTGCTTTGAAGATGGAGCACTAAACATTGATTAGTGTGGAATCCTGATCATGGCGGTGTGATGGAGCTGTAATGTTAGAAAGTCCTCTAGAAGCCGAAGGACGTGAAGGAGTCCGTGATTGTAGGTGAAAATCCGGCATAGCGCTTCGAAAATAGAGTTGGGAAATCCTAATGTGAAATTTTGTAAGATTGACTGTGATTGGAATGATGAGAGGTATTCCTCTCGAAGTAATGGGATTGATCCGTTGTAAATTTCAAGAGAAAGTGACAAACAGAACGGTATGAGGCGGCCCGATATATGAAGGATTCAGGAAGTGAGGTGATTGGTAGAGACGTGGCCATGCTCCCAAACCTTTGTTAACTAGTTTTTCGGCTAATGGAGGTGACATTAACTTAATTACCAGTTGATGTTGTTGCCATTCTGACAGCATTCTAGTAGACAGTCAGAAAAAAAGGCGCCAAAACAAACAGTATTCACATTTTATAGTATCTTATTGTACATACAGTGGGTACGGAAAGTATTCAGACCCCCTTAAATTTTTCACGCTTTGTTATATTGCAGCCCTTTGCTAAAATCATTTAAGTTCATTTTTTTTTTCCTCATTAATGTACACACAGCACCCCATATTGACAGAAAAACAGAATTGTTGACATTTTTGCAGATTTATTAAAAAAGAAAAACTGAAATATCACATGGTCCTAAGTATTCAGACCCTTTGCTCAGTATTTAGTAGAAGCACCCTTTTGATCTAATACAGCCATGAGTCTTTTTGGGAAAGATGCAACAAGTTTTTCACACCTGGATTTGGGGATCCTCTGCCATTCCTCCTTCCAGATCCTCTCCAGTTCTGTCAGGTTGGATGGTAAACATTGGTGGACAGCCATTTTTAGGTCTCTCCAGAGATGCTCAATTGGGTTTAAGTCAGGGCTCCGGCTGGGCCATTCAAGAACAGTCACGGAGTTGTTGTGAAGCCACTCCTTCGTTATTTTAGCTGTGTGCTTAGGGTCATTGTCTTGTTGGAAGGTAAACCTTCGGCCCAGTCTGAGGTCCTGAGCACTCTGGAGAAGGTTTTCGTCCAGGATATCCCTGTACTTGGCCGCATTCATCTTTCCCTCGATTGCAACCAGTCGTCCTGTCCCTGCAACACCCCCACAGCATGATGCTGCCACCACCATGCTTCACTGTTGGGACTGTATTGGACAGGTGATGAGCAGTGCCTGGTTTTCTCCACACATACCGCTTAGAATTAAGGCCAAAAAGTTCTATCTTGGTCTCATCAGACCAGAGAATCTTATTTCTCACCATCTTGGAGTCCATGTGGGCTTTCATGTGTCTTGCACTGAGGAGAGGCTTCCGTCGGGCCACTCTGCCATAAAGCCCCGACTGGTGGAGGGCTGCAGTGATGGTTGACTTTCTACAACTTTCTCCCATCTCCCGACTGCATCTCTGGAGCTCAGCCACGGTGATCTTTGGGTTCTTCTTTACCTCTCTCACCAAGGCTCTTCTCCCGCGATAGCTCAGTTTGGCCGGACGGCCAGCTCTAGGAAGGGTTCTGGTCGTCCCAAACGTCTTCCATTTAAGGGTTATGGAGGTCACTGTGCTCTTAGGAACCTTAAGTGCAGCAGAAATTTTTTTGTAACCTTGGCCAGATCTGTGCCTTGCCACAATTCTGTCTCTGAGCTCTTCAGGCAGTTCCTTTGACCTCATGATTCTCATTTGCTCTGACATGCACTGTGAGCTGTAAGGTCTTACATAGACAGGTGTGGGGCTTTCCTAATCAAGTCCAATCAGTATAATCAAACACAGCTGGACTCAAATGAAGGTGTAGAACCATCTCAAGGATGATCAGAAGAAATGGACAGCACCTGAGTTAAATATATGAGTGTCACAGCAAAGGGTCTGAATACTTAGGACCATGTGATATTTCAGTTTTTCTTTTTTAATAAATCTGCAAGAATGTAAAAAATTCGGTGTTTTTCTGTCAATATGGGGTGCTGTGTGTACATTAATGAGGAAAAAAAATGAACTTAAATTATTTTAGCAAATGGCTGTAATATAACAAAGAGTGAAAAATTTAAGGGGGTCTGAATACTTTCCGTACCCACTGTATTACAGTAAAATAGGCTACTGTTTAAATGACAAAATCCTGGTTGTTTTTTGTCATAGGTTTTATTAGATTTCTTTCCATTCTGTTTGCTTGTTGTTTCCACTGTGCAAAGTCTGCTTGTGTAATAAATGTATTGCCTTTAACAAATAAAATGATGGAAGAGTACCAGAACATGTACCTTTTCTATATTCAGAGAATAAATCTACTAACAAATTATTCATATTTTGATAGCTCTTTAAGGTTTAATTCATTAACATTAGGTAATATAGTATATCAGGAATTAGCAGTGAACAATATTTTTACAGCACTTAATTTACTACTCATGGTCAATTTTAATTTCTATATATGCTAAGATTTTTTAATGCTGTTGTTAATTATGAATGAACATATTTATAAATAATAATTATTCATTGTTGTAAAAATGTTGTTCATTGTTATAATATTTAATGCATTAACTAATGTTAACAATTGAAACTTACTGTAAAGTGCAAGAAACAGAAAAAGCCACCTGTTTGATTTAAAAAAAAAAAAAAGAAAAAAAAAAATGTTTTGTATGAGGATACTGAACGATTATTCCATTCTCTGAAAATGACTGTTGTGCTTTGTATGTTTATGCCCAGATAATGCAGCATATATTAATCTGACTTTGCCTTTCTCTGCTTGGTCTCAAATTTGATTTCTGTCATGTGACTTTACCCTATAAACAGAGTTGATGCCAGGCTGGCTCTGAATTCAGAATGGGTTGCAAGTGTTTGTTGGCTCAGTGTAAGAATTTGACGAGTTTGCACTGGTTTCCCCGAGATGCTGACAGAGCTAGATTGTGGCTGCAGGCGGTGGGATCTCTGTCAGCTCCTGACACATCAAGATTGTTTGTGTGTAACAAACGTTTTTCGCAGGAGAACTTCTACAGACATGAAGACGTTGGCATTGCTCATGGAGGTAATCTCCGAAGAGAAGACGCTGAACGAAGTCCAAAATATCTTTCCATCCTCAAAGGGCAGCCGGTAAGTGTCTTAATAACCATGATCTTGTCTATCTTGCTGTCCTTTGTTTAAAGATGAATAAGAGTAATCGAGTTGGTTATTAACAATGAATTGATCATAGAACTAAGTAAACAAGTTGTTGTTTTTTTTTCTTTCAGTTTCACTTTAGCTGCTGGCTAGAAATACTGGAATTTTGCCCAGTGACTGCAAATGAAAGAGGAAGTCTAAATATGGTCGTCGGCGAGATGAATTTATCGTGACGACACACAACATGCAGCAGTCACGCTTCCGGGTTCTTCAGAGAGTCAGATTAAACATGGCTATTCAGAGCAAATGCAGTTTTAATCAAAGCTTTAGTTATGTTACGGATATAATTGTAACATTTTTTTTGTTTAATAAATGTTATTAGAATGTGATGCCTGTTTTATAGTGAAAAAATGCACATTGTTTTTGAAAAAAAAAAACAACAACAACATTTCAACAGTTATATTCTGCTGGAAATGTAGCACAACATTGAATGTGATTTTATTTATGATTTAGGAAAGTGTTAAAATGGCAGTAGTTTAAAATTTGCTTTATAAATCAAGCAATGGTTTGAAATAGTCCTGCTGTGTTCAGAATTTTCATTAGAATCAGCTGACAGATGTGAATGAGGCCATAGCAAAGAAAGATCTCCCATCATATTTATGAATGTACATATTTTTTTTAACATATAATAGATTTCTATATTTAATATGATGCTACATAAGCTTTTTTAACATTTGAATTCAAAGACCTATTGAGTTGTTATTGTTAGCACTGCTTTCCTGTATTGAGAAGCAACAGTAGTTCCAAGATTTTGAATGTATTGTGTTCCTTCCTTATGTTTAAAGCTATAAATGAATCTTGTCTGGTGTTTTTTCATGTCTATTTCTTAATTGTCAACAACTAAGCAAATCTTTTTGGAAAGCCTGTTTTACAAATAAGTGTATTTTCAATAAAACAGACTTGGAGATCTTCAGTTTAGTGGGTTTTTGTTTAGGAGTGGGGTCAGGTATGAACTTACATATATACAACCTATTTGAATATATAGTCCTAACCATTGGAGCCACACTGCACATTTGGAACTGGCTCCGGGTTGCAGCTCAAAGAAAGAAATAATCTCCAATAAAGAGCCAAGAAAGTTGGAATGTATTTGTGTAAATTCGTTTGTTGACCACTAGATGGTCGTACAACCATAAGAAACATAAAATATAAGGGGTTTGTTTCTCTTTGCATTTAACCGCATACGTCGATGCATCAGTTCACAATAATATGATTGTTGCGAAATGTGTAAAAGTAATATTAAAATGAAATTAAACTACTCATAAAATATTTAAATTAATATAATCTGGCATTCGCAGAGGGATTTACAGACAGATGCCCACAACTGGTCCAGAAATTATTTAACATGTAGAGGACCTACTGGGAAGCGCGGGGCACAACCTAACACTGAATTTCTCAGTTTGTGTAAATCCACGTGGGTTCAGAGTCTAGTACAGTTTGTCTAGTACAAATATGTTGCTTTGTTTCTACGGTGTATATGTTTTTCATTATTTACCTCAAAAGAAAGGAAGTGAAATGTGACAACATGCCCCGTATGTGGGGAACATTGTAACGTGTAAGGGGCACGTTGTAACTTGATCATATGACAGCTTAAAATGTTATCTGATCCAATGAAAAAAAAACAGTGTGTGCAAATAGATGAAACACATTCAGACATTCAGAAAAACACTACACTTCCTCCAAACACAGCTCTCATAGAACACAACAACGAGTCAAAATGCTTTGCATTTCTTGAAATAATTTCTGAACATTAAACTTTGATTGTCAGTCTTTATTCAGCTGACTTTTGGGTACTTATTAAAATCCATAAAAGTAAATAGTGAAAATTACATTGCTAATGTCATAGACTGTAATGCAGTGTTACGTTCCCCATCAGCGCGACTGGAATTTAAAGCTGGTTAGTGCCCTAAATGAGCTGACCATTAACGTATGCTGTAACTGTGAAACGTTATGTAAGCTGGCTAATTTACTTTCACAATCCCTTACAAAAATTGACCATGGTTTTATTCCGTATATCATGGTTAAACTATGGTAAGTGTAGCAAAAACCATGGCTTATTTTCGTAAGTCTTCCATTGTGGTCATAGGTTGAAACGCAGCGCGTTTCTGTAGGCCTATTTGGTTGTGTTGTGAGTATTTGCAACACATGTGCTGTCAAACTGATGGAGATGTTTTCTTAATTTGCTGGTGATTTTTCTATTTGCATGTGTTTTCTTCAGTAGCAGGGTGTTGAGCTCTCTCCACCACTATAGAGGGTTTTTCCACACCAGCTGGATTCATGTTTTTATCTTGCCAGTGCTCTAGGTGAGTTTGATACGAGGTGATGTTTGCCACATTGATAAATGGCTAAACAATGTAGGCCTATAGCTTTATTAAGCAAAAATTCAACCTTTCAGAACAAATAAACAGAATTAACACAGCTATTTTGCCATGTCAGTCACAGTGCTAACTGCCTACACTGAACAAATAAAATGCCTTAACCTATTCTACATCAAATGCTTGACCTATAGTGATAGTACAGGTAGCATCAGTATGCTCCATAGTCTAGGGAACTTTTTTTCACTGGGAGATCAAATGTGGAGGTCACCCTTAGTCTGTCATGACTGCATCCATTCATGATTTTCCTAAGTAATCTGTATTATAAAAAAATCTAAAATGATTAAACATAGACAGCTAAAATCATGATTTAAAAAAAAAATAATAATAATAATAATACAGCAATGAGATATTGAGCAAATCTCACTTTTTTAACCAAGACTGGAAAGACCGGCAAGACAAGGAAGGAATTCCAAACATTTGTGCAAGTGACTTTTTTGATTTGTAGTTGGAAGGCTGTAACACTCAACAACAAGATCATACACAATCTACATACAGTAAGCTAAAGTGCAGGGATTCATTTATTGAGAGAATGCAGTCTCTTGTGTGTCTATTGTCTTATTTGACAGCTGTTAATGCAGGTAAGCCACTTTACAGCTGTTTTTGTGATCATGTGTATATGGGTCCCGTGACTGTATACGACTCTGAGGCATTAGCGATTATCTTGGGCATCAATTTTCCTATCTCTAGGTAGATTACTTAAACTAATTGTCTCTATAGTAAATCAAATGAAAGTTTCAGTAATATCTTTATTTACTAGTAACTTTGTTCCAACATGTTTAGTATAGTATTTAATCTAAATATGGTCAGTTTATAGTTTTTTATCAATCAAAAAAGGGTATATATATATATATATATTTAAATTGTTTTACAGTGATGTGAAACCTGTTACTAAGACTTGTTTGGTGAACTTCTTTCTTAGAAAATAATAAATTATGTGTTATGCTTCTATACTCCTGGCATTCTTTTCTGGGAAGCAGATTTTTGTTTTTTGATTATTTATGTACAATTGCATTAATCTAAGCAATTTTAGAACATGCAGCAGAAGAGACAGACGGAATCAAACTATTTTTGGAAGGGTAGTTCTATGACATCATGAGTGGCATTTGACGCAGACACATCAGCTTTGGGCTATAAGCCCAGATTCTGCACATAACTCACATGAAATGCTGAGTGACTATCTGCTGAGCATTCTCTATTAACTATTGGACTATAATTGTACGGTATGAAGATACATAATGTATATGTATAGGACAATCTGTAAGAAATAAAGCAAAGGTCTCAACATCACTGGCACATGTGTAGGTTTGCGCATTACAACAATAGGAAAATCAGACCCTTTCTCTATGTACTATGCAGCACTGCTCTTCATCCAGTCTCTTGTAATTTCAAGATTACTGCAGTGTTCTACTGGTGGGACTACCAGTTGTGGCCAGAATCACTGAAACAGCACCTCTATACCTCAGATCAGTGATATAGTGTTTTTTTTTTTCACTTTTCACACTAAAGAACTGAGAACTGGGAACCCTTAATGAGCAGTTATAATCAGTCATTGTCTTACTGAAGTATTTATTTTGTTATGTATAGTTTAGCAAACTTATAATGCATCTGCTTAGTCGAAAAATGTTATCCTTGTCTTATATCAATGGAATGCTCAACTTCTTGTGTACATGGATGCAATGTTAAAAACGTAAATTTATGCCATTCAGCTTTTAATGTTGTGTCATCTTTTCTAAAATCTGTGTAAAAATCTATTTTATTGTTATTTATTTATATTATTTATAAATTTGCAGAGTTGCTATTTGTTTTATATTCTGTTCTCAGAAGAAAATTCAATACACAGCTGTTAACAACAATAACAAAAAAAAAAAAAAAAAAAAAAAAATTCCTTGTCCTTGTCCGTGTTTCCACAGGTTCTCACTCACTGATGGTTTTCGCCACATTCGTTACTGGACAGACACAGTTTCCTGAGTTCACTCTTGTGCTGATGTTAGATGATGTGCAAGTGATGTACTATGACTCAGTATCAATGAAAGCTGTCCACCGCAGTCAGAGTAATTCAAGTGATTACAATGGTGTTAGTATATTCAGTGACATATATGACCTCATGAAATTTAGGATATCTTATCTTAAGGACCACCAAAATTGCACAGATGGTAAATGCAACCATATAAATTTTATTACCAGCAATCAAACATGTAATATTAAGAGATTATTTTATGTGTTTGTGGGGCATCCACTCATTTTGCCACTTCTTAGAGATATCTAACATTATCACATTATCTCCCAGTTTCACAGACAAGGCTTAAGCCTAGTCCCAGACTAAAATGTAAGTCCAAATTGTTTCAACTGAAAGAAACTTGCACTGATTGATCTTGAAATATGCCAGTGCCCCTGTTTTGTCTCAAGATGCACACCAGTAATATTTATAAAAACAATGTCCTAATTGAACTATGGCCTAATCTTGGCTTAGTCTCTAAGTCATGTCTGTGAAACCAGCCCTATTACTAATAATTAATTTTCTCCAGCTCTTTTTAGAAGCTAAATTATTGTTGAAATAGCAGCATACCATCTTAAAAATAAAGGTGCTTCACAATGCAATAAAATAACTTTTTTTTGTCTAAATGGTTCCATAAAGAACCTTTAACATCTGAAGAACCTTTCTGTTTCACAGAAGGTTCTTTGTGGCAAAAGAAGGTTCTTCAGATTATAAAAAGGTAAGAACGAGATGGTTATTTAAAGAACCTTTGACTGAATGGTTCTTTGTGGAACCAAAAATGGTTCTTCTATGGTATCACTGTGAAAAACCTTTTAAAGCACCTTTATTTTTAAGAGTGTATGCTATTATATAATCATAAAAAGTATTTTCATTTTACTATGTCAGTGAAGGCTAATCTGTCTGCTTTCCATCCATTTTAAGGTTTACATGTTTATCAGAAACGTGTTGGATGTGAATTGCTTGACAATGATCAGCCAGGCTTGTTTCTTTCATTGGATGCTTTTAATGGACGAAATACGGAAGAGTTCACTTTTGATGTGGTAAAAAGAACTATGCAAATTAATTTACCATGGATGAGAATAAAAGGCATGGGTCAGATGGAATGGCTTCATGTGAAGTTCCTGTATGAACATGTTTATCATCCTGTTTGCATGAAAGTTTTGCGCACTTTCCTGGAAAAAGAAAGGAACACTGTGATGCGAAAAGGTAATTCAGTGTTAGTTTAAATAAAAATAATAGTTCACCTAAAAATCAGGATTCTGGGCAAACTATCAGGTTGTCTCAACTTTCTTTACATCATTACAATCATTACAGATTAACTATTTATTTAAGATATAACTGAGCATATGAACATGAAGTAACTTAAAAAGCATGACTGACAGTAAAGACTAAATGTTTGGGATGCTTTAAAATGACTCATATCATATATACATAAATGATGCATAGACTCCATTGGTTGTCTCTAACCTTTCTTTCTAAAGTGAAACCCAAAGTCAGACTCTTTAGGAAGCCTCTTACAGACTCTCAAGGGCTTCATATCAGCTGTCTGGCCACTGGTTTTTACCCTCGTCACATTAACCTGACCCTGTTCAGAGATGGTCAGCCTGTGGATGATGACCAGATGACAGGAGGAGAGATTCTGCCCAACGGAGACGGAACTTACCAGATGAGGAAGAGTTTGCTGATCGGTGAAAAAGAGCTACGTGAGGAACATAAATACAACTGCACAATGAAGCATCTCAGTCTGGACAACAAACTGGACATTTCGTTTGGTAAAGAAAACTAACAAACAAACATATGGTCTCCAGCTGTAACAGTTCAAATCTGTTGACAGTCAAAATCTTATGAGTTTAAACATTTGTTTTCTGACTGATTTTCTTGGTTTTACCACAGATGAGGATCTGGAAAAATCTGACTTTGGATCTTCTGCTCTGTCTATAATTATCAGAGTGCTGGTGTTCTTTTGTGTGACTGTTTTCATCATAACTGCACTCATCATATGGAGGAAGAGACGTGCTGCTGGTAAATGTCAAGTTCTCATTCTTAATTTGTTTAGAAAAAAGCAACCTAGCAAAGCAAAGTTTATTGCATCTGAGGCAAAAGTTCAACTTTACCATGGTATAACTCTTATTCAGAAATAGGCTCCAGTACTTTACATCAAAGTGGATATTCACCTACTTCAAGTAAGTTCCTCAGAGTTTAACAGAAATGTATAAAAAGAATTTGCATCCCAATAGTAGTCTTTTTTCCATGTTTAACAACAAAACAATTTAAAATGACAGAATAGTATCTGAACTTTAAATTGTTTCACTTTTCAGCTTCAGAACAAGAAACAACATGAAAGATGAGTCCATTTATGGCCCCAGAGCACAATCTTGTTATAGAACAATATTTCCTGCTATTACCAATTCAGACAGGCCTTGCATGTGGGTTATGCCATGACAGCAACCACCTGTACACCACCTGTATCTCAAGATTTAATTACAGTTCCAGACAATTTAATATATAGAATGTAATATACAGTTCCAGAGAATGTAACATATATACAGCCAAGCACAAGAACAGTTTTCTCCCCCAGGCAATCTATTTAATGAACAGTTAAATGTTCCCCCTATTATGCAATAACAATGTGCAATAACCTTATATTTGTTTGTTACCACCTCCATCCTGGTACATCCCTGCCTATCATTCTATTCTATTCTATTCTATTCTATTCTATTCTATTCTATTCTATAGTCTACAGCACAACTGTACATACCACTTAATTATTTCTCAATTTATTTTTCAACTTTTTGTCTATTTATATTTATAAATGTGTATTTTTATTCTCATTGTATTTTTATTGTTTGTGTGTTGTTGTTGTTGTCTCTATGTCATGACACTAAAACAAATTTCTTGTATGTGCAACCATTCTTGGCAATAAAGCTCTTGCTGATTCTGATTCTGATAGAGTAATGAAAGACTTTTTGATATTTTCATGACTGCGTTATACATGTCATATATACAATTGTTTTTCTCGTTTTTCTCTTTTGTTAAGTAATCACATTTAATGAACATCACTTTAAAAGTGGAGAAAGATGACAAGATAGATGCCATGTAGGTGGGGTGATTGTAACATGAGCATTGTCATTAATCTGGTCGGTGACCTGCGGTCCGCTCACCACCAGATGTCGCTCTCGCCCCACCTTTACACACAAACCGTTGCTCTATACCCCGGACTTCATCTCCCGTCATGCAGCGCACTGATTGGGTCAGCACCTGTTACCAATCAGGCGTGTTATAAAAGCCCCGGTCTTTCCCCATGCAGGTCACGGAGTATTGTTGTTGTGATTATCATTGTGATTGTTGAGTTCCCTAGTTTCCGAGTTCCCCGTGTCTAGCTTTCTCACCTGGCCATCTCTTCTCGTCTGTCTCGCCGCCTGCCTACTGCCTACTGGACTATCGCTCGTTTCACGGATTATTCCCTCGTCTCGCTCCCGTTATGGATTATGTTCGCTGTTGATTGACCCACGCCTGCTACACGGACTCTCCCTACATCTTGCCCTTGTTATACCTGTTTGCTGTTGTTTTGACCCTGCCTGTTCGACTATGTCTTTGTTTCGTCCTGTAAATAGAAGCTCGCAAATGGATCTGCTCGCCTCTTGTCTCACTCACACCGTTACAGAATACTCCGTCACACAAGGATCCAGCAGCTTCACCCACGGACAGTTAACAGGTATGGACACAACCCGGATACTTTTCAGATTAAAACAAGGACCACGAACACTTGAACAGCACATCTGTGAATTTCTATCCATTGCCAATCCTTCAGATCTCCCGGACCGCATTCTAATAGAATTTTTTTGCGATGGCGTAAATGAGCCACTAAAAGCGAGACTAAGACGCGAAGGTCCGCGTTCATCACTGACTGCTTTCTTGGATTGCTTTGCTGTGTGTGGGTTCATTTTTCACTCTGGGTGTCGCGGAGGAGGAACGCAACATCTCACTGATGCCGGCGCAGCAACCCGCACGCGGAACGGCGGCCGCGTCGGAGCGCGCTCATGTAATGGCAGCGACTGCGGTGCCCGTTCGCAAGATGGCGGCCGCACCGGTGCGCGCTCACAAGATGGCGGCGAAAACGGAGCTCCATCATGTTACAGCAGCTACCTATGAGTCAAGTCAAGTTACAGCTGCGTTTCCTGAGTCAAGTCAAGTTTCCGAGTCCAGTCAAGTCGCAGCTGTGTTTCCCAATCAAGTCAAGCTACAGCTGCTGTTCCAGTGTCAAGTCAAGCTCGGCTATTGTTCCAGAGTCAAGTCAAGCTACAGCTGCTGTTCCTGCGTCAAGTCAAGTCAGAGCTGCTCTTCCTAAGGCAAGTCAAGTCAGAGCTGTGTCTCCTGCATCAAGTCAAGTCAGAGCTGCTCTTCCAGCGTCAAGTCAAGTTAAAGCTGTGTTTCCTGTGTCAAGTCAAAGCCGCTCTTCCTAAGTCAAGTCACAGCCTTGGTTCCTGAGCCAAGCTAAGTCACAGCCGTGGTTCCTGAGTCAAGCCAAGTCCGAGCTGTTGTTCCTGAGTCAAGTAAGGTCCCAGCTGGTCTCTACGAACCAAGTCAAGTCACTACTGATTTCCATGAGTCAAGTCAGGTCATTTGCTGATCCTCACAAGCCAAGTCAAGTCACCACTGGTCTTCATGTGTCGGGTCAAGTCACCGCTGATCTCCATGAGTCAAGTCACTACAGATCTTCACAAGCCAGGTCAAGCCAGAGCCAGTCTCCACGAACCAAGTCAAGTCACAGCCGATCCCCACGAACCAGGTCAAGCCACAGCTGATCTCCATGAGCCTGGTCAAGTCACAGCTGATCTCCATGAACCAAGTCACGTCCCTTCCGACGGCCCAGAGTCTAGTCACGTCTCGTCAGACCGCCCAGTGCCTCGTCACGCCTCGTCAGACCGCACCAGTGCCTTGTCACGCCTCGTCAGACCGCCCAGTGCCTCGTCACGCCTCGTCAGACCGCACCAGTGCCTTGTCACGTCTCGTCAGACCGCCCAGTGCCTCGTCACGCCTCGTCAGACCGCACCAGTGCCTTGTCACGTCTCGTCAGACCGCACCAGTGCCTTGTCACGTCTCGTCAGACCGCCCAGTGCCTCGTCACGTCTCGTCTGTCTGTCCAGAGCCAAGTCACGTCTCGTCTGACCTCCTAGAGCCTTGTCATGTCTCGCCTGTCTGCCCAGAGCCTCGCCATGTCTCGTCTGACTTCCCAAGGTCACGGCCTATCATGATGGCCAGCGTGCTGGACCCACCACTAGTGTCAGTGCGGGCAGCAAACATCTCAGTGGCACTAACGCCTCATAAACCAACCATTAATGAGGTCCTGCCTCCCGCTGCTGCTCTTCCCTTAATGGTGGCTGCCATTTGGTGTGTGTGGGCTGCACACTGTGCTCCTGAGGTCACGCCTGTTCACAAGTCTGCCCCTGAGGTCACGTCCCCTCACAAGCCTGCTCCAGAGGTCCCGTCCGATCTCAAGTCTGCTCCAGAGGTCCTGTCAGATCTCAAGTCTGCTCAAGTCGGCTTTTGCTGCAGAGCCACTGGAGGTGGCTGCACCAACTGTGGCTTCCCCAGTGGCTGAGATGGCCACCGCAGTTTCCCCGGAGGTGGCGCCTGAGGCTGCAGAACCTCATAAAATGGGGACGTCTGCCCTAGCTCCCTGCATGGTGGTAACGCCCTATAATCCTCACCCAGGCAGTGTACCCAGGCCTGGCCTTGTCACGGCCACAAGGGCCGCCAACGAACTCTCTTCTTCTCTCCCTATTCTGTCTGCCTCCTGTGTCCCTGCTCTCCCCAGGTCCCAGTCCATGACACAGGTGCTTTCTCCGCCCGGAGGGTTCATGCGCCTCCTGCTCCGCCCCGGAGGGTTCATGTGTCTCCTGCTCAACATAAATGAACCAAAATGCTTTACATTTCTTCAAATAATAATTTCTTAACATTAAACATCACCTGTTTCTTGTAGTTTCTTTTTAAAATCCATAAAAGTAAATAGTGAAAATGGCATCGCTAATGTCATAGAGTAGCATAGTTTAATAATAGTGGGGCACATTGTAACGCAGTGTTACAACGTTCCCCATAAGCGTGATTGGATTATAAAACTGTTTTGTGTCTTCTACTGGCTTATCAAGCATTAATAAACTGATAAATGACAGATTTGAGATTAAAATAATAGCAAATTGGTCTCATTTTAAATGAATACTAAAAACTGAGATGAAAAATTTACTTCAGCCAGAATTTAATTTTACTAATAATAATTCAGTGATATTTGGTTATGCTAGCATGTGTAAATATGCTAGCATATTTAAACCACGTGTGTTACAACTAACCCGTGGGGTTAGGTATGGCCATTTAGAGCTGCTCCGCCACAGACTCCGGGCTGCAGCAATAGGAAGTTTGAATGTGTTTGTGTGTTAGTTTGCTTATCGACCACTAGATGGTACTGCTAGATAACCATTAGCAATATCATGCAACACATAGGTTAATGGATGCTCAATGGAAGGGTGCATCCTCAAACTCAGACAAGCTCAGTACTGACTCTTTTCATTAAGTTTATTTTTGTGAATCGACGTTCAGTGACGTTTGATGACAGCAGCCGAGATATGCAGCCTTCGTATGATGCAGCCATTCGTTTTAGAGGCGCCCATTGATTAGCTTTGCTGAACTGAAAACAGCTCGGAATGGGGAGTCGATTCCCCTTGATGGAATTGATTCCAACCTTTGGAATCAACTGTCGATTCCCAACGCCTCGGAATCAAGGAATCGATTCTTTTTGGAATCGATTCCCAGCCCTATGTTTAATGTTACTTACGTTTTAGAAGGAAATGCGCCCGGCCATCTACATAAATGCGTCTATGTTCACACGAATCATTTGTGATCCAGCTTCACCTATAGCAGAAATGAGTATAAGGGTTTTTATGCATCTTTGCAAATCGCCTTTCTTAATGTGCTAGTTAGCAGGTTTTGCGGCTAAAGTAAACAGACCGCCCAGCAAACACAAAACGTTTTTACAACTTTTCACAACGTTGTATTTTGGTTGCAATTAGGTAATGTTGTAGTACAACGTTTTAAATAAAAAAATATGTAACCAAAATAAAACGTTTTAGAAACGTTGTAAAAATACCAACCTGGAACGTTTTCTTTAAGTAGTCAAAAAACGTAAATATCACGTTGGTCTACTAGCTACGAAAATGAAACCAGACCAAAGTACAACTTTCGGGGGACGTTTTATTTAGGTGTTAAAATAACGTAATATGGAATAAAACGTTTTAAAAACGTCATGAAAGTACCCAAAATACAACCTTACAAAAACTACGTTCTTAAAAGTACTTGAAAAAGGTATTTAAAATGATTTAAAAGTAATAGGTGAATCCTTACTTTCAGTTGTATTTGCTCGTTTAATAATATCACGTTCGTCTACTACGAAAATGAAACCAGACCAAACTACAACTTTCAGGGGACGTTTTATTCAGGTGTTAAAATAACGTAATATGCACGTTGGAATAAGACGTTTTAAAAACGTCATAAAGGTACCCAAAATACAACCTTGCAAAACTGTTCTGTTTGTGTAAAAATATCAGTAAAATAAGTGATATTTTAACATTAACTCGATTCAGTGACTGAGTAACAGATAGCCTCAGCGATATCAAAAGGACTTAAAAGTAATAAGTAATATGTGAATCCTTACTTTCAGTTGTCTTTGCTCATTTAATAATACCGTATATTCATATATCACGAGCTAACAGCTCAGTGTGTAAACCAGTCTGTGGAAAGGTGGGAGAGAGGTATTAACAGATGAACAGAAATGATTGGTTGGTTAAAAAATATTTATTTTTTACAAACGTCATGACAGTATGCAACCGTGCCAAAACTCCCATTGTACGTGATGTTTGTTTTTCAGTGTGTTTTTCTATAGATAGATTACTTTTATTCTACACTTTGTTTACAATTTCTGGAATGTTTTTCGTTAGGTAGTTAAATAAGTAAATAAATAGAATTTCTAAAGCTATTATTATATTATATTATATATTATAACCTGTTATAAACTGACTTCAAAAATAGTTTTATATTCTCTGCTAATATGCTTTTATATTCTCATTCCACTTACAGTTTGATTACCTACATTAGGCCTACACTATCCACTTACACAATACGTTATCAAGTTTCAGGACATTTTATCTGTCATTCTGACATCTGTACGCTGTACGTCATGTATGTATTTATGTAAACGCTACATTTTAAACGGGCGCGCGCTTTGAACGTTCGAGTTGTATTTAAACTGGAGCGGAGAGAGAGTTACCATGGAAACGGGGAAGCAGCTTAACTGACAAGCGGCGAGTCTCCGTCTGCCACACTGCTTCACGGTAAGTTTTGTCCTTAATAAGACAAAAATAATATATACAACGGTTCCTAACACTTTCTTACATGTAATAGACACGTTTCTGTTGAATATGTACTTTATAGAAATGGTTTAGTGTCTTCGGAAAAGTCCGTTAGCATCTCAACCGTTAGGCTAACTATAAGATGTAGGCTAACTGTAGAGTTTAGCTCTTATTTCATAAAGTTTTCGCTCGTAGTCACATATTATGTTTTTTTTTTTTTATAGTTTTGTAAATATTGCTGGCAATTTGTCAGTGGATGAACGGAAGTAAATTATTTAACCTAAATGTATGGGCTGTACTGTTAATCGGTGACGTCATTTACATGGAGGTGAAAATTAGCTCAAATAATTTTAAACACGTTTTGATCACGCTAAAAAGATATTGATAAAAACTGTACTGTGATTTCAGGAGCGTCAGTAAGTTATGTATTATGTAAGAAGGATTTGACTTCCAAACAAACTGTAATGTGATACTGTATGAGGACTATTTTCTGCATTTCACCTATTTCACATATTCCAGTTTGTTTATTTCTAATCATGCTGACCTTGTATATTACATATTGTTGGCTCTGTGACAAATTATTTCTAATGTTTCTAACATTAGATTCTTCCATGCTGATGGCAGTATTGCAGTAGAGTTGGAGCGGACCTCCTGTTGAAGAGCATCTCCAATGTGCTATGAACCATCTGACTAGAAAGTAAAACCTCAAACATACATTTCCATTTATTACGTTTTTTTTTTTAAAGTATATAACAATTAAATATACTTTTTTATCTTGTATGTCCTACAAGGCCATCTCGTTTAACTCATTAAGGACACTTGGTATACAGCAACCTACAGAGGAGCCCAACGTAATGAGAAAACAAGACGCAGATAATAATAACAACAACAACAACAACAACAAAAAGTACTGAGCACTGTGAATCTAAGAGACTCATTTTATATGTATAACAATCATTGTTGATGTTAAAATTGTATTTCAGGGCAGTTTGTGAAGACAGATAAACAAGAGATGCTGTGTCAACCTGGACAGAAGTCAGTTTCAGATCCACCTTCCACACCAGACTTCTAATATGGATTGCTGTCTACTAGCATATTATTTGTTCTCCTCAGAATTTAGTGCATGCAGACATGAACATGAACATGAACACAAATATTGCAAGAATAGGGAATGTGCCGTATTTCAGATATGAATGTTAATTGCTCTTAAGCATTAAAAAAATTATTTTTACTGTTTTTTTTTTCCCCCCAAAGCACCTATAAGCCAATTCACACTGGATCTCACGAGTCAGAGCTGAAAACCCCTGGTTTAGATAATTCACTTCTTTACAACCTTGTTTCTTTTTGGGGTTGCACTGAATTCTGTGACCCACCTAATTTTGTGAACCTAGGCACTGCATTGAACTAATCTGACCTACTACTAAACCTGACCCTCTAGTCCTACCATTGTTTTGCCATATTGATTACCATTTGTATATGTTTTTGTAGCAAAACCATTTTTAATTTGTGGTTACCATAAAATATTTTAAATGTTTCTAAACTACCCTCGGCAGTAGAGTCATATAATTTGGTGTGTCACAGAATTCAGCAACTGAATGAATCAGCACTAAAAGAATAGTTTTCTAACTAAGTCATTAAGACGGTCTCTTGCTACCACCTAGTGGCATAATAATGTAACTTACAATTAAAGCACTGAATAATCGCTACCTAAATACATTTTTCAAAATCTCAGGTATTCCAGTATTATAAAATATTATTAATTGAACAACAATAGCCATTATAAACTGTATGTATTATATATTATTTGAACAAGTTCTAAATTGGATGCCATATACCTGTAATTTGTGCTAATAAATCTCTAACAATATAATAATTAGTTTTAGTGCAAACGAGTAATAAGATTGCAGTGTGATTATTATAACTGCAATAAAATAATTTGTAACTAGCTGAAATTGAATACATTTTACAAATGAAATGTTGCTTTTTTTCTGTTAAAATATGCATTGAAATTGCTTGGACTTTGTTGTCATATTCAACTTTGCCAGTCATTGCATAATTTTCATATGTTGTACTTTATTTGAAACCATTATACTTTATTGGTGTATATTCATGCATTTGTCTTGTTTATTGGCTTATTTATTTAATTTTGTGAACTACCCATATCACATTACTTTTTATATTTTGTGAATAAATAAGACGAGTGATAATTTTTGTGTAGTATAAAGTATTAGGCCTACATATGTTTTCCTAGCCTTATAAAACCGACGAAGTCAGCAATGCTACAAGGTAAGGTGAAATGTAAATAAGTGCTTTTAGGATCAATAGTCAGATTTAACACTGTAAAGAAAACATTTTGATGGCAGCATGTAAAGTACCAGTTTGGACGTGGTAAGTACGTTATAAATACGTTTTTTCACAACGTTGCAAAAATGTTTTTACAACGTCTCCTTCCAACGTTTTAAAAACGTTTTTGCAACGTTGTGAAAAAACGTATTTATAACGTTTAAAAAACCCGACATTTGTCGTATTAAATACGTCGGAAAAAAACGTTATTACAACCTTTTTACAACGTGAAGAAAACGTTTTTATAACGTTGTTGTGTTTGCTGGGCGGCTCTTCACACCACAGAAGAGAGGGGCAGAGTGAGCAGTGCTTATTAGCATTTAAAGGAACATGCAATAGAACAGCTCGCTTTGAACAGGGCTAATTTTGACAAGGTAAAAAGGGTGTTTTATACACTACCACTGAGAAATGTTAACCAAAGTATGTTATAGACTTCTCATTAAGACCCTAAAGAATCATACCTTGCTTGTGGAAAATTGGCATCCGATGACCCCTTTAAACTGACATGAAAAAAGTTGGCATACTTTTAGAAATATGGTAGACTCATCTGGGGAACCAATACAGAGCAACAGCATCAATTTTATATGGCTGTCTCTGTACATAAAGTTATGCAATTGTTTGTGCACAAAAAGAAAAGTAAAATTAGTTCAGTATATGTGATTAAATGTATTAAATGTATATTAAATGGCATGGTGGTACAAAGAATAACAGTTCTTAAATAAACATTCGAAAGAAAGCTTGCATGAAGATTTGTAAACCTTTGCCTAAATATAAGCTAAATCTTTACTTTGCCTTTTTAAATCTGAGTCTATCAATTGGCAGTACCTGCACTCACTGTCAGAGACATACAGTGATTCAAGCCAAGTTCAAATAGGTATTTTCTTTCTTTCTTTCTTTCTTTCTTTCTTTCTTTCTTTCTTTCTTTCTTTCTTTCTCTTTTTTTGTGAGCAGACACATGCCGAAGCCGCGGTCTACTCCGGTTGTCGCGTCAGAGCCAATAATGCATCCTAGGTGTAAATGATTTCCTTCGGAGTTATATTAAAATTTGCATCACACGGCTCCGGGGGGTTAATAAAGGCCTCCTGTATTAAATTGATGCGTTTTTGTAAGAAAAAAAAAACATATTTAAAAAGTAAGAATCACTTTAATCTAGCTTACGCTAACAGTTGTACATGGAACTTGCTTCTTTGACAAGGGGTGTGGCAGTACGGAAACACCGTCTAAGCTGCTTGCCTATCACAATGCAGTGGGACAGCTAACCAATCACAACACATATCGTTTTTCGGAAGGCAGAACCTGGAACTAATCGAGTCATTTGTGCCAGGCTGGGAGAGATGTATTGTAATTATGTTAAAAATAATGTGTTTTTTTTAACCACCAAGCATGAAAGCATGTTCTAGTACACCCCCAAAACAAAATCAAGACTCTGTTAAAGAGCATAATAGGACCCCTTTAACAATATTTACAACATTTTTTATTTCATCACTTACTGAAGTAGTAAAAAGCTTACTTACTTGGAGTCTGAACGTAATCACTCTGTGATTTCCTGGAAACTGAGCCTAAATGAGAATGAAGCAGTTACACGCTTATACTATAATAAAGTTTAAAACATCACTAAACTACACTAAGAATTAATTTTTCTTTTTCATTAAAGAAGCAACTATTTTTCTGATGCTTTAACAGTCTAGTTGAATATCAGATAAATTAATTTTTTGTGCCTCTCTACTTAACATACCAGCAGATTGTCTCTTCCTCCATATGATGAGTCCAGATATGATGCAAACACCTGCACAAATGAACACCAGCACACTGAAAACTACAGATGGACTGAAGTATCCTGGGTCAGATTCACCCACATCTGAAATTAGGGTGAAGCAATTAAAAAAAAAAAAAGAAGTAAAGAAAGAAAGAAAGAAAGAGATCAGTAAGCTACAAACAGATAAAGTTAATTTTGTTGTTGTTGTTATTAAACCTATGAATAGAATTTGAAGAGGCATTTTACTTAGTTTTCTTTACCAAATGTAAGGTCCAGTTTGTTATCCAGATTGAGGCGCTTCATTGTGCAGTTGTATTTATGTTCCTCATGTAGCTCTTCTTTACTGATCAGCAAACTCTTCCTCATCTGGTAAGTTCCGTCTCCATTGGGCAGAATTTCTCCTCCTGTGATCTGATCATCATCCACAGGCTCACCATCTCTGAACAGGGTCAGGTTAATGTGACGAGGGTAAAAACCAGTGGCCAGACAGCTGATCTGAAACTCTTGAGAGTCTGTGAGAATTTTCCCCATGAGTCTGACTCTGGGTTTCACTGCAGAGAATGATGTGAAGTGCTAACTGTTATTAAATTGTTGGATTCATTGCATCAATAATACATTTATGGTAATCATGTTTCATAAAGCATTTAAAGACATGCATATTTGTCAGTTTTGTTATTTTCTGTATTTTCCTTTAATTCTAGTATTTATATTAATTCTAGTAATTCTATTATTCTCTTACCTTTTCTCATCACATTGTTCTTTTTTATAACCAAATATCACCGCAGAACTTTAATGCAGATAGGATGATAAACATTATTATACATAAACATTAAATTAAGCCATTCTATTTGGCTCCCTGTTACCATCCATGGCATTTTCTTCTGGATATTGTGTTTTTCCATGTCTGCGGTGAACTTATCAATATTTTGTCCACTGAAACCATCCCAAAAATGAAACAGACCTGGTTTACCATCATTCAACAGTTCACATCCAGCAAGTGTCTGAAGCACATGTACACCTTCAAATGAACTGAAACTAATTTAAGACACACATTATTCATACCACAACATAAAATGTAGCGAACTGAAAATGAATATACTAGACTTTTTATGGTTATTGTTATTGGTTATTGGTTATTATGGTTAATGTATATAGAAACAACAATAAACACAAGCATATGTTATTACATGTTTTGTGTGATAATAATAATATATACACTATGGTTCTCACCATCTGTGTGATTTAGCTGATCTTTAAGATAAAATATTCACATTTTCATGATGTTATACATATAGCGAAATATAGTGTCAGCATCACTTTGCTCTTCGTCATAGTATTTTGATTCACTGTGAGAGCGATAGATAGCTTTCCATGTGGTTGAGTCATAATACATTATTTGCACATCATCCAACATCACCACAACACTGAACTCAGGAAATGGTGTTTGTCCATCTATATATGTTGCCAAAGCCATCAGTGAGTGAGAACCTGTGAAAAACAAATACAAGCATATAATAATATTAGTACATTTCACTTTTTTTTGTAAGACAGACACATTATTATAAACTTGAGCTGCTTTCATTTCATGACATGAGCAGACTTGACAGAAACAGACTTTACTTGGGATAAGTAGTCTTGGCTTAGCATGGACAAACTAGGCTTGGCATGAAACAGAACCAGACTCAGAACAGAAACAGAGACATGACTCATGAGCAGGTCACAATATAAAGCAAGACAAGGAACAATGGCAACAAGATGGCTATATATACCAAACAAAGAGAGTCATATGACAAACCAACCAATGAGAAACAAGACACATGACTGAGACAACCAATGAGAACATGACATATGCAACCAAGGAACTAATTAGAACATAACACACTAGGAGTGTTCGATCTGAACCACGGATACAGACCGTGGTCAACGAGATTAGCCAGTTGCTGTCGAGGACGGAGTTGAAAAACATACACGTTAAGTCAGACAATTTCTGCACCTGGTAGCGATGTTCATGCGGTGTTTGCACACTCTATCACAGATGAAGTGAATTAAATGCAATATTTGTCGAATACACAGAAGTTTCTGTAACGTTTTCATGAGCACCAGAAACACTTTTTTATATATTACAGCAACATATTTTCAAGAATAAAGTTCAACATAAACATATACTATGTAAATATTAATTAATTGGGAGTATATATATATATATATATATATATTTTTTCTCTCTTTTTTCTCTTACAATAAGCACTTGCTACCACAACTCAGCCTACACTCTTAAAAATAAAGGTGCTTCACAATGCCATAGAATAATCTTTTTTGTCTAAGTGGTTCCATAAAGAATATTTAACATCTGAAAAACCTTTCTGTTTCACAAAAGGTTCTTTGTGGTGAAAGAAGGTTCTTCAGATTATAAAAAGGTAAGAAAGAGGTGGTTCTTTAAAGAGCCTTTGACTGAATGATTCTTTGTGGAACCAAAAATGGTTCCTCTATGGCATCGCTTGAAGAACCTTTTTAAGCACCTTTATTTTTAAGAGAGTAAGTAACCTAATGTTAGTGTAATCTGTAAACAATGCACATTATATACAGGTATACCTGTCTTTTTAGGCAAGTACCAGATAGTGAGTGTCATGTCATGAAATGTTTTAATACGACGGAAACTGTGTCTAACGTTATTAGTGTTTTATGATAAACGTGACTCGATATAACATTGCGAATACAGTAAAAAAGCTTTTACTGTTCAAAAAACACAGATTTGTGAGCATTATCGGACTTGAGGAAACAGCTGTGTCATCATCAAAGCTCCTGCTGCCACTCTGGAGAAACTGCGGCGACTGAGTTAGCCGGATGCTCTCGAATTGCTATCGTGTACTTTGATGCCACATATGACAGTCACATGCCGTCAGCAGCATCTCAAGTCGGACAAAATATCTAACCAGCATTCAAAGCTTCAAGTCAGAATTTAATCAATTAACACACCTACAGACAAGGGTACCACATGACATGATCACATGAGGCGCAAGGAACACATGACAAAACAGGAACCACGACTATGACAAAATAAAATATACGAGACCACTGAACATGACACAAAACCCACATTACACCCCAATAAAGTTTTATTCATCTATTGTGCATAAGTTATTACCTGACCTACTTTCACTTTTCTACTGCAAAAATTCTAGTGACTAAAATATTGACCTTATTGACTATTGAAAGTTAAAAAAGTAATCGTGTGCATGTAAGAGAAAAACATGATATATAACACCAGGCAACTTTTTTGAGCAATGTTCGGGCACTTTTACCACTGAGAATGGGTGACAAATTTCCATCTGGATATTTTAGATCAGTCTTGGACCCTGTGTCTCACCTTGTTGCCTGTTGATGGCAACACTGCCCAAAGTTGTCAAGCAACACTGCTCAAAAGTTGCCCCATGTATTATCAGCCTAAGAGTTCATAAGCACATATCTTACTACATATCAGCAATTTTATGTTAAAAGCAAATACATAATTTGCCGGTGAGGTATGAAAACTTGGGTTATACTTAATACAAAATACAGTAAAATCTGAAAAAAAAAAAAAACAACTTAAGATTGTATGCAGCTTTGCTTCTCAAGTAAATTTAACCTTATTTTAAATACTGATTAAGAAAATAATATTTGCAACGCATGGAAATTCCAGCTGGCCTAAGCTGTTTTAACAAGGTTCAGTATGAACACATTCAAAATTATTTGTGAAAGTCCATATGGACCAATGGATTTTTAAGAAAAATGAAAAAGAAAAGGAAAGCAGTAAATTAACATACTTGCATTGATGACTGTCCATAATGATAACAGATACACAAGTATTAGCATTCTCTCAGTTAATTAATCCGGTCTTCAGTACAGTCCTCGATGAACAATATTCTTCAGCAGCAATTCAAAGTTCATTTGGCACAATCTCAGAAAGGGAGAAAATGAATTGTTTGTTTTTCCACCTTGTGAACAATGCAGGGCATGAGATAGAACAGACAACAAATACACTATAAATACACAATAGGTTAATAATTTAACATCTTTTTAAGAAATACTATTTGAAAGGTTTGAAGGAAGAAGTGTAATTTCTCTGAAAAAGGGGAACATAGACGTGTTAACGAACAGACAGACAATTGCTGCATTTACCCAGTCTCTTTTTTCTTATCATACAAGTGCATCACAACTATACAACCTTTGTATATACTCAAACTCACATCAACATTAATATAAAAAAAACTGAGAGGTTTACCTGAAAAAAAGGGGAACATAGATGTGTTAACGAATTGACACGAACACTTGCTGTGTTTCCCTCAATCTCTGTATTGTTAGAGTGGGGGAGAACTTGTGTGTGCCTATTAATTCTCTATGTTCTCCCTATTCCCTGCTGGAGTGTTTTAGTAGTGCATCATAATGTCACAAAAACGAATAATAACATATTAAGTTTGAAATAACACTGCTAACAATAATAGTTATACCTGTAACATTAAGCTCCTTACTCCCATTACTGTGGTATTTCTTCATGTCCAGCCACTTGGATGGCTGGATGTCCATGAAATAATAGTCATCCTCCTCTTCATTTTCTGTCTCTCCATCCGTCTCCTGACCTCAGTCGGTCTGACATCTTTTCTTTTTGGTTTCACAGATGGAAGCCCTCCAGTTTCTAATGGTAAGTGGTCACATGGTAATAAGAGATTTCTGTGCACAACTCTTTTCCATGTTCAGGTCTCAGTTCATAGGGATATCTTTAGCCACTTTTTTGAACACTGAAAAGTGGCCGATGCATTTATAAGCCCAAAGGGTATCCTAGCCCATTCATACAATCCCCAGGAGGTCACGAAGGCTGTCAAATGCTTGCTGTCCTTTGCCATGAACTCCTGGTGGTAGGATTTTTCTTGATCCAATAACGAAAACTAAGTGTTACCTTCCAGGCCATCCTTCACGTCCTGGACTTAAGGGATTACACAAAAATGTATATCACGGTGCCACAACTTGCCTGGAACACACACTACACTGTAAAAAAATAAAAAACACAATTTGTTGAGTCAGCTTAAAATAATTTGTAACCTGGCTGCCTTAAAATTTTAAGTTCAGTCAACTAAAATAAGTTTAGTCAACTTGAAATGTTAAGTTGTACTAAGTAACAGCTTAGATATTTGTGTTTGCTAAACTTAACAGATGGGTAAGTAACCCAGCTGCCTTAAAATTTTAAGTTGATTCAACTCAAATATCTAAGTTGTCACTTAGTATAATTTAACATTTCAAGTTGAATAAACTTTTTTTGAGTTGACTGAACTTAAAATTTTAAGGCAGACAGGTTACAAATTATTTTAAGCTGAATCAACAAAATGTTTTTTACAGTGTACCCTGGTTCTGTACTAGCCTGCCATTTTGATTAACAGCAGCTGTTTCTCTATATTCCATGGGGTAGGTTGAGGCTGAGGGTTCACTGGGTGTTGAGCTGCCTCATGGTCCATTTCCTTAATGACAGGAGAGTTTGTACCAACCAACTGTACCAATCTTTAAGTATATACAAAAACAAACAAACAAAAAAAAAAAAAAAAATACTAATTATAAAAATGAATCATGCATCATTGTGGTTTGATCAGATGTTCCACAGTTATTATATTTTTATTTGTTTAGTGGACCTAAGACAAGCTATTTCAGCTGTTGCAGCTCTTTTTGAACACTCCAAAAACCATGGCTTCCCTTCTTGGACCTTCAGGGATACCTTTACTGATTCACAGGTTCAATACGGTTAGGATTAGGTCTAGGGGTGGGTTTTAGACATAGGGGCAAATAAGGTACCTACATAGGAGCATCAGTGTATTATATTAATAAAAATGATCACTGATTACGATGTTATTACTTACTGTTTTAGAATGTACTACAATACACTTGCAAATAACATCTCTCAATAACACTGAGTATACATAGCATATAAACTAACAAATTTATACTCAACGTATACAATTTATCGTGCGCTATTTGCTCTTATCTAATGCAAACAGCCCCTGCAAAAAGGAAAAAAATATAAAATATATAGCTATAATATGTTTAGGCAATAGAGGGAAAAAAATGTTGAGAGGACATATATGGTTAAAATATACAGGAGAGCTGCAGTACTAACTTACCTGTGTTAACGACAAGCCAAAATGACAACATGCACACAAAAATTAGCATTTTCTCAAATAATTAACACCAGCAGCTCAGAAAACAGTGCAGGTCAGGAGCCGGTTGCATAAAAGTTTTAGACTAGTCTTAAAAGTTAGTCATCTATTTTTCCCTTTTTTTCCCCCTTGCTTAACTGCTAGTTTGTCAAACTAGGTCTTAAGATGCTGTCTTAACACAAAGGCTAATTTAATGCAACTGGCCCAAGGTGTATTTTTAAATATTCCTTTTGTGGTTGTCTGTTATCAACAGTTTGTTGTTGTTGTCCTTCTCAGTCTTTTTTGTGTAACCAACCAGTTACTGCCACCTGTTGGTGTGCGTGTAGTGTTATGTCTTCAGTCTCCGATAACAGTTTCACAACAACAGTCAGGGGCGTCATTAGATTGAGAGAGTACATAGGGCCACAGGCATTTTTATGTATTTTTTCCTAAATTGGTGGACTAGGGCCCTTTTATGTTCTTCTCCTCTTCTGTGTCATTTTAATACAGATGGTTTGCCTTTTTTTGTGGAGCTAATACAATTATTATAGGTAGATTTTGCATTCAGACACTGCATTTTCCAAAACCATTTTCATCAAATTTTTTATAAGCCCAAGAGCAAACAAAGGTAGGAAGCAGGAGATGATGTGATGAGAATTTATAAAAAAATAAGTGTCTTTCTTAATATTCATTCTTAATTTGTCTGACCACATTATATTATTATTATTAGCCTATACCAAAGCAAGGGCTATGGAAAATCACTGCTTCACAACTTTATCCTATGACATTAAAAACCTAGAGATCCTGACTTTAGTTTTATTTCTAACTTGTGACGAAAACAAAGCACACAATAAAATATTCTGATCCCTTGAAACCATATACACATAGGTTGTTATTAAGAACACTTAGCTTCTTCACAGTGTTAGATCATGCCTCCATTCCAGATAATTATATCCAGCCCCAGACGCCAGATCCTGTCAGAAAATATCTGTTTTGTCTGATAACAGAACAACTATTCAGCAAAATTTCCTAATACCGAAAACCTGTTAACAGCAAGTCTTGTCTGGTACCCAAAATACCTGAAACTCTATTAAAAGTCTTGTATCAGCCAAGAAGTTGACTGAATAAAGCCAGTGAAGAACAGAAGCAGGAGACGAATTGATGATGGTAAAAAAAGAAGCAGCGTTTATTGAATAATCTTAGTTGTGTATGTCTGCTCAGACTTTGTCTGACCTTGAATTTCTATTAACATTCCCTCTTAACTCTTATTCATGAAGACAAACAGCCTTGAAACACACAGTCGTGAGACTAAACAACAATGGAAAAATAATATAAAAAACAACAACAATATAATGTAATATAAATGACTAATCAATTAATGAATAAATTAAATTAGTATATAAATGGTTAAAATGATTATTATAAATGATTATAAATGAATGAATGAAAATAAAAGAAAGAAAGAAAGTAAAACACAACACAAATGTATAGTTGCTCTCTTGAAGCAACACACTCAGTTTGCTTTGAGCATCCTTAGATCCTTCTATAGTAGGGCACATTGTGAAATATACATTACATTCAAGTTACATTTTCCGGGATTTCCAATGGCCAATTTCCAATGGCTTATTATCAAATGCAATTTGGTTCACTTTTCATCAGAGGCAGAAGCTGAAAAAAGAAAATCCTTTAGTTTCAAGATTCTCAAATTAAATTGAATATGTTGCTAAATTATTTGTAGTTGTAAATTTTTCAAAATTTTAAAACACAGTGTACTCACATGGAGTAAGAGAGTAATTACTCTGTGATGTCTCAGATCCTCGCCCTGACAAGAATGACTCAGTTTAAGTAAACACTACAGAAATACAAAACTGTGTATGTGAACAGCATTTAAACAGCATAAGATGTAATGAACTGAACTGTACAGAACATTTACCAGCAGCACGTCTCTTCCTCCATATGATGAGTGCAGTTATGATGAGAACAGCCACACACATCAACACCAGCATACTGGAAACTATAGACTGTGTAGATGATCCTGAGTCAGAATCAGACACATCTGAAATTAAGGTAAGATGAATGAAACTGGTGAATAAAATGAAGGATTTTTACTTTATTCAAAAAACAGAAAAACCTTTTTTCATCCTTATTTTTTATTACTAAATTTACTGTGTGATTTGGTGTTAATGTACTCGAAAGCTGCTTTGTTTGAATGTTTGTTAGTTTATCTTTACCAAATGTAATGTCCAGTTTGTTGTCCAGATTGAGGTGTTTCATTGTGCAGTTGTATTTATGTTCCTCGTGTAGCTCTTCTTCACTGATCACCAAACTCTTCCTCATCTGGTAAGTTCCGTCTCCGTTGGGCAGAATCTCTCCTCCTGTGATCTGATCATCATCCACAGCCTGACCATCTCTGAACAGGGTCAGGTTAATGTGACGAGGGTAAAAACCAGTGGCCAGACAGCTGATCTGAAGCCCTTGAGAGTCTGGAAGTGTCTTCCTCATGAGTCTGACTCTGGGTTTCACTACAGAGAAGGATGGGAAGTGATGCTGTTGTTAAACTGTTGGGTTCATTGCATTAGTCATTAATTTATTGTCATTATGATTCATAAAGCATTTAAAGGCAAATATATTTTCTGTCAGTACTGCAGCTGGCTGGTCCATACTAAGGTTAATCAGGATAAGTCACTCACCTTTTCTCTTGACATTGTTCTTTTCCATGTTCAGGTACCTCCGCAAGGTTTTAATGCAAATAGGGTGATAAACATTTTGAAGAACGTACTGTGCATGAAACAGTTTTCCTTGGTCCCATGCTATTTCCCATTGCATTGTGTTCTGGATTTCTTTTTTTTCCGTGTCAAATGTGAGAGCCCCAATATTTTGTCCATCAAAAGCATCCCAAGACTTAAGTAAACCTGGTTTATCATTGGTCAGTAATTCACATCCAACAACTCTCTGAGTAACATGTACACCTGTAGATGAATAGAAAGAAATTTCATTAAAATAATGGCCTGATATAATGACTGATAGCACAATATGTGACCCTGGACCACAAAACCAGTCTTAAGTCGCTGGGGTATATTTGTAGCAATAGCCAAAAATACATTGTATGGGTCAAAATTATTGATTTTACTTTTATGCCAAAAATTATTAGAAAATTGAGTAAAGATCATGTTCCATGGAGATATTTTGCAAAATTCCTACTGTAAATATATCAAAACTTAATTTTTGATTTAGCAATATGCATTATTAGGAACTTCATTTGGACAACTTTAAAGGTGATTTTCTCAATATTTTGATTTTTTTGCACCCTCAAATTCCATATGTTCAAATAGTTGTATCTTGACCAAATATTATCCTATCATAACAAACCATACATCAACGGAAAGATTATTTATTCAGCTTTCAGATGATGTATAAATCTCAATTTTGAAAATTTGACCCTTATGACTGGTTTTGTGGTCCATGGTCAGATATAAGATGTGGTGAAATATTTAGTGTTTTGTGGTATTAATTAATTATTGCTTAGACTAACCTGTGTGATCTGTGTGATTTAATCGATCCTTAAAATGTAATTCCCAGTGTTTTAGGTTGTTATAAATATATTTAAATGCAACACCAGCATCGCTTTGCTCTTCGTCATAGTATTTTGATTCACTGTGAGAGCGATAAACAGGTTTCCATGTGGTTGAGTCATAATACATTATTTGCAAGTCATCCAACATCAGCACAACACTGAACTCAGGAAATGGTGTTTGTCCATTTATATATGTTGCAAAAACCATCAGTGAGTGAGAACCTGTGAATACATAAGGACAAGCATTCAATATTAGCGTGACCTTATATTACACCATTACATATGTAAATTCCTGATCAAGTGATCAAATAGAAATACAATAAACAGATAAGCCATTTTTTTAACTGTATAGTGCTTTTCACAGTCCATGTTGTTTTGAAACAGTTTTGCAGGGCCACCAGACAATTTCTGGATTCCAGTGTAATAGCTATGCGCATTTTACAGTGTCAAATACAGTAGTTTTAAGTATAGACATTAGATGTTTTCACTTAATACGGGACATGAAAATCCATGGTGGCCTAAGCTGTCAACAGGATTTAAAATGCAGACATTCAAAACCATTTGTAACCAAAAGGTAGCAGAGAGTAAACCAACTTACCTCCACTGACGAATGTCAAGCATGACAACAAATACACAAGAACGAACATTTTGTCAATAAATAATCATGTGTTGGCTCCGATATTCCCCTATCCTTGTTTCTTCTGCTTTTACTTCTACATTTACTCTACTTCTTCTTCTACTTAGGTTGCCTACATTGCATCTTGTGTCCATATCGCCATCTACTTTTGTTGTGGTTTATTTAAGATCAATTTCTTATTTCCTCTAATGATGATTAGATAATAATGGTAAAACAAGCTGATGCTGATTCTGGTTCTGTCTGGTCTTATTTCCTCTACCCACATATCAAACATACTATAGTGACCATTTCAAGTTTGATAACAATTTTAATATTCAGATGTTAATTTTATATTTACAGATATATGCAGATCTGGAAAATACATACCCATTCATGTGACCCCTATATTTGGGTCTTGTGATCCATTTTCATATATTTAAGTACTTACATAGAATCTTACCTGATATGCATTCAGGTGAAGCTCTACATTTCTTATCTGCAATATGAATACCAGCCAGATATTTTTAAATTAATGACCATTTGCTATAAGACTTGTATTCCATGTCAATACACTTCTCACCATCAGAGAAGTGACAAAAATCTGTTGTCACTAGTTAGGTAAGTGCATGTGTCAACTTCCAGAAATCCATATGCAGCATTTTGAATTGCCTTGATCCTAATTTTAATTAATTCATTATAGAATAATTGCTTCTTCCCTGCTTCAGCATAACAGACTTTGTGTTAGACCTTGGACCTTGTATCCTTGTTGTTTATTCTTGTGTATCCCAAAGTCTAGCAAATTACTTCTCTTCTGATGTTTTATTATTGTAATGATTTTGTTGGTCATATATATCTATTTTGCCATGACTTTGTAATAGAAGCTTTTATTAGTGATTTACCTTCACTTTTACCATATGGGATTACATATATATATATATATATATATATATATATATTACAACCTTCTATTTTAAGACTGTTTAGTTGTCTGCTATTTTATTTTCTGCTATTGAGCTGATAAGTCTAATAGAAATGTTGATTAATTCAATATAAGCCTATTATAACACTACTTGGAATTCTTTTAATGATGCTCTTCCACAATCTTGTTCCATTAACACCTGTATAATGCCATAAAGTAACAGTAAACTACTACACTACATGTTTACTACACTACATGTAAACTACAAGTTTAAGTGCCTGGATTAATGACAAAGTGTCACACTGACAAAGTATCTACACTACAGTTTTGCTCCCTTGTGGTCAGCTCCCCTTTTGACCTGTTATCCATTTAATGACAATCTTCATATATTTCTCATTTACAAGACAAAGGTCTTTGTTGGTCTCTTTCTAATAACTTTTCCATGCTAGGCGTGTGCTGTCTCAACAGGAAAGTGAAAACAATAAACTTCAAGAATATTGAGTCCTAAGCAGTGTCATATAGCATTAGATGTGTCAGGTGTCTTGTTCATGTAGGACAGAATCTTCCATGACACTGTTCATAACATAAAAGACACAAAGTAGATAGCATGCATGCACGATGACTCAAAATAATTAACTGTTAAACAAACATTGCACAACAATACAGCAAGACATAATGTTCTTATACATTATCATTTCACTCCAAACAGGCTCAGATTTTTATGCTGAATACTATACACTATTGTTCTGTGTCTGTTACATTCTTTTGTTATTTTTTTTAATAAAATCATTTGACAGTCATTAACATACTGTAATATAAGTCTTTCACGTATTATCTTCAATATAACACATGCCCATGCAGACTCATTTTTTATGTTTCATCTTGCACAGAAGCTGAAAAAAAAAATCTTCATTTTTAGTAATCACTCTTTGACATCTCAGATCCTTGTCCTAGATAAGAATGACACAATTAATCCAGGATGAATAAACAGTAACACTACAGAAACATGAAACTGCACACACTAAACTCTAAAAGAGTCTCTTCTTTTTTCTTAAATTGAGTTTACAGAACATTTACCAGCAGCACGTCTCTTCCTCCATATGATGAGTGCAGTTATGATGAAAACAACCACAAACAAAAAAACCAACACACTGACAACTACTGACAGACTGAAGGATCCTGGCTCATATTCAGCCACATCTGAAATTGGGGTGAAGCAAATAAAAAAAAAAAGAAATCAGTAAACTACAGATAGATTGTTGGGTTGTTGTTGTTGTTGTTGTTAAACCTAATGTCAAATTTGATTTCTATAGGGGCATTTTACTAGTAGTTTTGCTTTACCAAATGTAAGGTCCAGTTTGTTGTCCAGATTAAGGTGTGTAATTGTACAGCTGTATTTATGTCCCTCATGTAGCTCTTCTTCACTGATCAGCAAACTCTTCCTCATCTGGTAAGTTCTGTCTCCGTTGGGCAGAATCTCTCCTCCTGTGATCTGATCATCATCCACAGGCTGACCATCTCTGAACAGGGTCAGGTTAATGTGACGCGGGTAAAAACCAGTGGCCAGACAGCTGATCTGAAGCCCTTGAGAGTCTAGGAGCATCTTCCTCATGAGTCTGACTCTGGGTTTCACTACAGAGAAGGTATTACTTTTGCTGAACTGTTGAGTTACACCAGTCATTCATCTATGTTTAATGTAGTATTTAAAGGCACATTCTCCATCAGTACTGCAGTATTTTTGATTATATTCTTTTCATAAGCTATTTAGGTTGATTCTCTTGATTCTCTCATATTTATGTACCTCCTTAATGTTTTAATGCAAATAGGTTGATAAATATATCCATGCAAAAACTTTTTATTATACCATTCTTGTTGGCTCCATGACATCCATGGCTTTTTCACTTGCATGTCATTTTTTTCTGCATTAAAGGCAAACTCCTCTGTATTTAGTTGATTAAAAGCATCCCATGACTTAAGAAGACCTGGTTTATCATTATTCAACAATTCACATCCAACAAGTCTCTGATGAACATGTACAACTGTAGAATAATGGAAAAGAAAAGAAAAGAAAAGAAAAGAAAAGAAAAGAAAAGAAAAGAAAAGAAAAGAAAAGAAAAGAAAAGAAAAGAAAAGAAAAGACCTATTAGTCTTCACTGAAAATGAATATTTGTTATATCTAGGGATGCACCGATACCGATACTGGTATCGGCATCGGGCCCAATACTGAGCTCCTGTACTCCTACTTGTACTCGTTAAAATGCCCCGATACCAAACACCGATACCACATCATGTGACAAGTGCGTATGCAGGCAAAGAATGGAGTCATTAGAGATTAAGAGAGAAGTCTACGAAGTATATGTATGCAAGTAATATAATGTTAAACATTCAGTATTAAGCTTGCATAACTGGTGCGGGTCAGCTGATAGGATTGAGCGAGCGGCGGCCAAGATGTGCGGGGTTGTCGAGTTAATATCCCGCCTTGACATCACTGGAAAGTTTGTAGTTCGGTGAGATATGTCAAAAACAATTGAAGTAAATCAATGCACAAGTTATTTAACGGTATAGAGAGAGAGGGAGCGAGAGAGAGCGCGAGACAGAGAAAGAGCGTGCGCTGTTGCGTGATCTTTATTGATGTTCGTATATTTAGCACACGCATCTTTTGGATTAAAACAAATTCGTAAATATATATATATATAAAAAATTATAGGGGCATTCGCTATAAACAATTTATTTTCGACCTTAAGCATACACAGTGGCGGTTTTAGGCATGGGCGAACGGGGCAGCCGCCCGGGGCGGCATTTTTTCATGACACGTGGGGGGCGGCACACGAACTTGGAGGAAAAAAAAATCATCTGTGCCGCTAAGCGGTTTTCTATTGTCTATGATACCTGTGCCGCCCCTGCTGCTGAAGGAGCCGCACAGAAGCTGAGTGAGCGGAGAGGAGAGGAGAGGGGATGAGGGGATGAGGGGAGGGGAGGGGAGGGGAGGGGAGGGGGGGGGGGGAGGGGAGGGGATGAGGGGGCGCAGAGTACAGTTCACCTCTCCCAAATGAAGCGGACAGGAGGTGGGCTAAACTATGTCAGTGACACCTGACTTAATAACAAATAACGCACATTTCATTCAAAATATTACTTTGAAAAAAAAAAAAAGAGAAAAAAAATTATAAACACAGACCAATAAGTTGCACTTTTTTATTTATTTAATTGTGTGAAATTGCTAATAAAAATAGGTAATAAAAAACGATTATGATGTGGAGGTGAATTGGTTTAGTCTTGACTTCTGGTCGTGAGTGACAGCGTTGGGGGATGGGAAATCTGTTGATTGTCGATTACAAAGTAAACACAGCGATTGAGAGAGAAAGGCCAAAGCTGTCAGGTGCCCAATTTAGGAAATAAAGAAAAGAAGATGAGGAGAAACGGGCAAAAGATAAAGGTATGCAACAATGTTCTCTCTGTATGATTAAGGCATTCATGTCATTATGTTAATTAATGGTATAACGTTAACTCTTAGGTTTATTAGCCTTCTTGCTTATGATGCTTGCTATGCTTACCTTGCTAAAAAAAACACAATAAAAGCCTAATATACAAACCATCACAGAAATTCTAATGGTTTCTATTAAATAGCATTATGAACCATTAACTTTTTCCAGTGAAACTATTACAAAATTCCTTATTGTAGTGTGTTTTGGACACTTTTCCAATAGGATTTACCATCCCACCCACCAATAGAATCCATCATATACCAGCAGACACTGTTATACTTACCATTAAAACCAATACAATTCCCATTATAACCATTAAATCCATTACATTTTCTATTATTTTTGGGCAGGGTTCTATTGTTTTTTCAGCAGTGTATACAACATGAGATCTAATTAAATTTAACCACAAAATTATGCTTTGCAACAAAACTGTTGCAAGTACAGTTATTTATTTCCATTGTTTATGTTAATGTTGGCTATAGCCAATATATTTACAATATATTTACAGTATACTGTAAATAGCCAGTGTAATTTACATATGTGTAGATAGTTTAAAAGACAAACATTTTCCATTTGCTATAACTCTGTTACGCGACAAAGCATATAATTTGAGGCAGTAAATTAACCAAGGAGCTAATTGTTCCTCCCTTAGATTAGATTATATTAGATTAATAAAGTGTCAATAGGGGAGCATATCTCATATGATGCCATTATTGATGAATTTGCATCTAGAAAGGCCAGAAATGTCAGATTTTGGTTTCAGTTTGTGTTTTCTGTTCTGCAGTGAAATAAATAATTTAATTTTCTTTAGTGTGATTTATTCTATATTTTATTTGTATATTATTCTTAATAATTTAAAATATTTTTTCTTAAATAATATTTGTTTGTACACAGTATATTTATTTAAGTTATGAGCAGTTTTTTTTTTTTTTTTTGCAAAAATTGGTCTGTTACGGGATGACATGTAGTATTACTACAATAAAACGTGTGGTGTGTACAAAATGTGAAGTTTTGTCTTGTTTTTTTTTGGGGGGGGGGGGGTCTCGCCCGGGGAGCAATTCAGTGTAGAACCGCCACTGAGCATACACGACTGTCCGGCGAAAGTGAAACTATAGCAGCCTGTATGAAATGCGATAGGCAGTACTGTACTTGCGCATGTTTTGCTTGCTTCACGAGTGTACTTATATTTCTGAAAATATCAGAGTTAGGAGATGAGTGGTTCGCGTGATTACAGTACTGAGCCGCTGCAATGGAGCAGTTTAATGCTATTAAATTGAAGATGATGTACCGTAGAGCAAGAAAAAAAACTGTGAAAGTAACAATACACAATTTAATGGGCATAATTAAGTCTAAAAATAAAAATAACTAAGGGATATATAGTCAACCCAAAAATTATTCAGACAGCAGATATACACCATCTTTTAATCATTTTTGATATTTTTTTTTAACTAGTGGGTGCAGGACACAGTTTATGATAATGTGATCTAAATAAATTTTGGTTTGACTGTATCTATTTGATAAATTAAGTTGACCAACTAACATTATACATATACTTTTAGTTTCTGTACCCCATATTTTACAAATCTACCGGTAAATTTTAAAATATTGGTACTCGGAATCGGCAAGTACCAAAAATAAAAGTATTGGTATCGGGCGAGTACTGGAAAAAGTGGTATCGGTGCATCCCTAGTTATATCATCACTGTCTCTAGCACAAAGCATTCTTCTATAGTCTACATGCGGTGTGCATAAACACATAAAAATGTTATGATTGCTATATGTATTGTGTAGTATTATCAGTTTGTTGCATGAACTAACCTGTGTGATCTGTGTGATTTAGGTGATCCTTAAGATGAGATGCTTGCTGTTTCAGGTTGTTATATATACACTGAAATATAACACCACCATCACTTTGTTCTTCATTGTGAATCACTGTGAGAACGAGAGACAACTTTCCATGTGTCTGAGTTATAATACACTATTTGCACATCAAACATCACCACAACACAGAACTCAGGAAATGGTGTTTGTCCATCTATATATGTTGCAAAGGCCATTAGTGAATGAGAACATGTGAATACACCTGGATAAGCATGCAATATTAGAGTGGTCATAAACTATACCACTGCATGCTTTCTTCCAATGAATACTGTCAAAAAAAAAAAAAAAAAAAAAAAAAACTGGTCCAGAAATATTTACATCTAGGGGATATACAGTATATACTGAATAATGTAACATTCGCTTTATGTATCATTTATGTACATTTTTTACCAAAAGGCAAACTCCATCCAATAAAAACTCCATCCACATCACTTGAGCAGGAACACGATGTTTTACGCAGAAAGTGGATATTATCCAGGATACTCTGTATATCACTGAGGAAGTATAATGTGTTATATGAAGTGAAGTGTTATAATACATTTTGAGAAACATGACATTAGCAACTTATAATGTAGGAGTTGCATGAATGTACCGAAGCAATCGCAACTTGATCAAATAATGAGAAACCTTTTATGATGTGCACAAGTGGCTAGATGATGTAGAGGTTGAACAAGTAGTTCGAGAATTTCACTTCTGATCTGAGAAATGCACCAAAATGACTGAGAAAAACTGTAAGCTGATTATGGGCCTTTTATCTCCACTGTAGGTTCTGATTGGTGTGTGGTAAATTTTGACTTCTAGTGTTTCCACTTGGGTAACTGTGTGCTAATTAAGCTCAAATTTTGCAGACTTGAGTGAACAATATTGAATGCTAATGCTTTCTAAATGACCACATGGTGTATGCACTGACAAATGTAGGGATTTGTGTGTAGAGTTTTGCAGTAACAGTTCACCAAATCTGGTGAAACCAGATGACAGTGATACAATGTTACCATACTGAAAGACAACAGCAAACAGCACCACTAACAAGTTCCATGTACTGCAAGAATTTCACAAAGTAAATGACTGTAACTAAAAAGTGGCAGAACGTGAAAGAGGTAGTGATAACAACTTGCCAAGAAGTGTCGGGCCCAAAAACACACAGCCACAAGGAATGGCTGTTGACAGAGACACTGAGGAAGACAGAAGAAAGAAAATTTTTAAAAAAGGCCAGTAAATAATAGTAAAACAAGAGTAGCAAAAGCTAAGGCACATAAGGCGCAGCATCAAGGCAGACAGAAGGAACTACACAGAGAAGCAGCAGCACACCACAGCAACACATGAGACCTGTACTCTAACATCAGAAAACTTATAGGAAAATTTACCAATTTAGAAAAACCAACAGAATTTCCAAAACACAAGTGAAGAAGAATCCGCTTCCATGTCTAATCACAATTGTCAGACATAAAACAGCATCACAACCATATGTAGCCCTCTCCCGCTGAACGGCTCACCTGACAAGTATGTCTAGGGGGGAATTCCAAGAAAATAGAAATTAAACTTTGCGTGAGAGTTAAATCTAAATAAACTTTAAATTGTAAAGAGCTGTTTGCAATTAAGCAATAACCAGCATTCAAATACACCCCAGGATCTCAGATGTCAGTGGTAGGTAGTGTTTAGAATTATATATTCAGAGCGTGACAGTGACTGTTTACTTTGTTTCTATTACTGCTACATAATGTAAATTCCAGTCTCTCTGAAATTACTCAACTGTACAATAACAATGCAATGTTCTTCACAGGAAGATCACAGGAGAAAAAGATTGTCAATGAACCTTTATATTTATTAAAAATTGACTCTTTTGTCTGTTTAGTTTCTTTGTCTCTCTAAAATTAAATCACTTTATGACCCAATTCACCATTTAGGAACACAATCAAACTGAGTTCACAAGGATAACTGTAGTAAGCAAAGATTCACAACAGAATAGTATAATCAAAATACCCCAAAATAAAGGTTTTGCCCAGCTGGGATTTAAGTCTTTCGTGGGCGCGCAATGTTGGAGCTCACGTGAATGTGCAACAATTCTGAGTACTCACGAAATCCAGGGAAATAGCAAAGTTCAAATACACAGTACCAATTCAGAAAACAAGATGAAAAGATTAGCGAATCCGATCATCAGTGACGCCCACTCGCGGAACAGCACTCACGAAGAAGAAGGGAAGAACTCGTCCTCGCGAATCCTCCGCGTGTGACGCAAACTCGGCCCGATCCGCAGCCTCGGTCTCTCTTCCCAATCCATCACCCCGTCTTCGTGCGTTCGGTCGCGTCGCTTACTCGCTTTCACTGAACGTTTAACACTACGAAAATGATCATCAGTTCAAAGATGCAGGAATAAACAAGCTTTCCGTCTTTAATTTCAGACAATAAAACACGGATATTTTAAACACTTATATGAAAAGAAAACAGGGGTATCAGCTTTCTTCCCCGATTGCCTCACGTCCATTCTCCTCTTTCCTCACCCGCCCTTTCACCTCTAGGGGTCATTTTCTAGACACCTCACTGGTTAATCTGTAACATTTCTCTTTTTTCCTTAATAACACAAACTCAAATAATAAAGACTACATCAATTTTAACCCTTTTTTTCCATAAAAAAACAAATATGAATTTGAGGTTAAACAATAACAAACTAAAACAAAAAACAAAACACTTAATTTAACAGACCCTATTTTAGCAGGGCTCTACACATAGATATGTAATGTTATGGAATAAAATGTCGACCCATGAAGAGGTAATAATGACTGTCATGATTTGGGGTGTTGATCAACTTCATCTATGTTTTGATTATCATAAGTATACCTGCAGTATAAAACCATTAAACTGAAAGTTTACTGAGACTTTACTTTTTAGTACTTACATACAAACTAAAAAAACATAGATGTAAACTAGTTGTGTACTCAAATTTACTTCTGTTATACTTAAAGAAAATGTGCTGCTCAATTTTGGAAGCTGTTGTTTATTCTGGTGAGTGTGTACATTCCTTCTGACGCACATGCGAGTGTGGAGCTAGAACTGTTGGCCATACGTCCAAAGAGGATGTCTAAAGAAGTGGGGACAAAGCCTTGTACAAACAGGCCAAATACACACTAAATAGGGAGATTAGAGTAGCAAAGCAAAACTTCTCTGAAAAGCTAAAAAAAACCGCTTTCTGCTGCAGGTTTGAAAAGCAAAAGCCTGGTCTGACACCCCACACCCACTCTGACCGTCTCACAACACAGCCATCAACACCCTCCCCCCTCTGTTTCTCAGCCTGTACTTACGATCTGTAAAGATGATGTACGCAGATGTTGTATCTTCAGGAAACAGAAGATTAAGAAAGCCAAAGGCCCAGACGGTGTCTCTCCAGTCTGCCTCAAAGCCTGTCCTGTCCAGTTATCATCCATCTTCACATTCATCTTTAACAGATCACTGGAACTGTGTGAAATCCCCTCCTGCTTCAAATGCTCCACCATTATTCCTGTACCCAAGAATCCAAAAATTAAAGGAGACAGAACTACAGACTTGTTGCTTTAACATCTGTGGTCATGAAGTCATTTGAGAGACTGGTGTTGGCCTACTTGAAGGTCATTACTGGACTTGCTGGACCCCCTGCAGTTTGCTTAATGAACAAATGATGCAGTCAGTATGGGATTGCAATGCATCAGGACAAACCAGGGACTTATGCAAGGATCCTGTTTGTGGACATCAGCTCGGATTTCAACACTATCATCCCAGATACCCTTCTGAATAAACTGGCACAGCTCTCTGTACCCATCTCCAGCTGTCAGTGGATCACCAGCTTCCTGACAGACATTAGCACCAAAAAAAAAAGGCCCAGCATAAGTTGAACTTCCTTCATCAACTGAAAAAGTTCAACCTGCCACAGGCACAGATGACACAGTTTTACTCAGCTTTTATTGAGTCGGTTCTGTGCTTTTTGTTTTCTGGAAAAGAATAATTGGTGCATGCCTGCCCAAACTCCAGAGCAGTGCTTGAAGTGGAAAAAAAAAGAAGTGCCGGTACTCACCAAATTCAGAATTGTCAGAAGTGTTTGTGCTTTATTAAAGACAAAGGCCTGTCGTTTGTAACTACAACCGCTAGGTAACAGTATTACACCAACATCTATCACCAGATTACTGATTGATGAAACTATGGGGAAGTTTTGGATGTGATCAAAACTTCCCCATAGTTCTCCCCAGAAATTCCCCAAGATTGCAAGCTTTAAAAGCTGTACATTTACAACAATCATTTGGTTGGTAAACTGGTTTTGAAACTCCAGATGTCTGTGACTTTCATGAACACAAACATGCACTGGATTTTTAAGTTTGTGTTGCTTCCTCATAAGAAATAAGTTACAATCATGTGAATATCTTTCAACGTTTTTCCCCCTGCAGATGTCTTGTCTCTTGTAAAATGTCTCTTTGAGACATATTTGACAAACACAAAAAAAGATTCAACAAGTGAGAACAAATTTCACAAACAGAATGTGAGTTTGTGAGATGCTTCTCCATGTTTCTCCACAGACATACACATGCAGTATTATTAGAGGGAATTTGCCCTGGTGCACCTGGTTTGCACCTTACTGTAGCACAAGTACGATTAACACACCTTAAAATTAGATTAAGAAGTTGTTTTTTTTTGCTTCTTCTTCTTATCCAAAAGGTTTTTACATGTGTTTTGGTTTCATTGGTGGCATAAGAAACTGCTGCCACAAACCAGTTTAAAGAATTTCCTACTTTTTCTGCAACACCATTGAGGGGAGAGAAAAAAAAAAAAAAAAAAAAAAAAAAACACTTTTTAAAAAGACTAGTTGCCTTGAAAGGTACTTATAGAACATGGCAATAAATACAAGTGTGTCTAATAGTGTTGCTGTTTAAAAATAAATAAATATATATATATATATATATATATACTAATAATAGTAAATCAATATATGCACACACTAGAAATTGCAAGGTTACAGTGACATCACATACTGAAATGTAGTGGAGGTGAAAACAAACAATTTTCACATTTCTGTGCATTAATAGTCTTATCTGGACACCTACAAACTCATTGTTTAATTTGTATCTTTGTTATATATATATATATATTTTTTTTTTGTGCTACTTACACAATTTCAAACAGGGCCAACAGGTACAACCTGCACTGGGGCCCCGTAAACCCCAGCTATGGCCCTGGGCATGGATATACTGTAGGTGAATGTATGAAGTGAAGTGGAGATCAGAGTGGGTGTGTGAGTCTGGGCTTTTCAAATCAGCGGTAAAATACATTCAGATCATCAATCAGTCATTGATTCTCCACAGACTGTGGGGATGGTGTCTTGTACTTGGTGATGTTTCTCAGACCAGTCCATACTGTTTTTTTTTTTTTTTTTTTTCCTCAGCTTTTCAGAATAGCTTTTATACAGGATTTTATCCCCACTTCTGTAAGCATCCTCTTTGGCATGACGGAGTTTATCTACAACATCCCTTTTCATTTTCCAATTTTCTGTGATCTGCAGTGAGAACTATTTACGGTTAATAAGTTGTTAACAAAGCATTAAAACATGTCTTTAAATATCAGTTTATCAATTATTAACAATTAATAATTATACAATTTTGTCATAATTAAACCGTTTTGTCAATACAGTGACGATGAGTGAAGAGCTCACTAAACAGGCTACTAATATATGAACAGTGTAGAGACTACATTAACTATGAATTAACAATAGATTGCAACTCATTTGTAGGTACTTTATTACTGTATACGTATTATAAGTTTTATCAAAAATTTTTACAGTGTTAACAAAACCAGTTGAGAGAAATTTATGCATTGAGGGTATAGGTATTCAGTATGTAACTATTACTAAAATATATATATATAATAATAAATAAATAAATTAATAATTGAATGAATGAATGGATGAACAGATCTGTACTTTTATTAGATTATATTAGATTAATTAGATTATCTGTACTAGTCTGCATACAATTTTAAAATAGTTTGTAAAGAAACATGTATTTACATATAAAACATGAATATCAAGAAAATCTTAACATTTTTAAAGTCAGCCTCATTAGGGTCTGCCACAAACACAAAAGCATACATAACTCAGTCCCACACAAAATGATGGCTTAAAATCAAGCTAGCACACAGGTGTAATGGTGTTTATTGAGAAATTTCCCTGGTACAAACAAACATATATAAGATAAAACAGTATTTACATCAGAATTTACATGAATTATTAATATGTTTACCTTTGTTGTATATTTCAATGCAAAATCAAAGCCAATAGTACACATGTGTACAAATACAAGAGATGAACTCAGCAAGAACAATATATCAGACAGCTCATACACTGTAAAAATAAAAATAAAAAAAATCCATAAAATTTACGGTAAAAAACAGCAGCTGTTTTTGCTGTAAATTTACCGTAAAAAATACAGTAGCAACATTTTACGGTTTTCACTTAAATTCACAGGTAAATACCCTAATTTCATTAACTGATATAATGCACCAACCTGCTGAAGTGCTGAAATCAGAAAGTCACATAACAAACCAAAACTCATCACAAACAGCTTCTGAACATTAACATACATAGAAGATGCACACTGTCATTCACACAAACACTAAACACCATCATGGTAACACACATGAAACAAATAATGCAGAAAGAAAAAACGAAGAGTTATTTAAACCAAAAAAAAAAAACATCAAATTAAAAAAAAAAAAAAAAAAAGTAACACAGAATTCTGGGAATGTCAGTTTACGGTTATTCTCTGTAAATTGTACAGTCTTTTACCGTTAACCATTTAACCCACAATAGTATGTTCCTGCACAGCCGGACTTTCAGAACCGCAGTTCCAGGACCGCATTTCTAGGACCCTATTTTTTGTGACAGCGCCATCTAGAGGAGATCTGATTTAAGCATCAAAACAAAAACTATTCATTTTTAATACAATACAATAATTAAGTGTATACAATTAAACAACTACATATTTCTTTAAAAAATAATAATATACAGAATTGAATAGCAAGCGCTATTAAATAGTATGAGACACTAATACATACATACAATAAATAAATAAAATAAAATAATACAAAAAAACTATAGGGTCTTAGAAATGCGGTCCTAGAAATGCGGTCCTGAAACTGCAGCCTCTGGTTAGCATTTTTACAGTTTTTTACCATTACATTCATGTCATTTTTTACAGTGTACATCACTATTATCGTTTTATAAGATTGTATACTCAAATATGATTGTTTCTTCATATAATGCTTACCAAAAAAAAAAAAAAAAATGTATCAGACTTTGTGCTTTATTTCTATCAATGTTATTTTTCTTATTTAAAATATTTAGACATTTAAAACATTAGTTAAAGAATTATGTAAGTTAGGAGTGTGTATGAAAGTTATGTCATGAATGATAAACTGACTGCTTGCACAACTACTGTTCTACTTACGCTCAGGTGTTTCAAGTACAGTGTTCAGTGCTCCTACTGTACATACAGACAGTTACTCATGAGAGTATTACACAGCTTATTACTATTTCTTTTAGGGTGATCAGTTGTTTTAAACACTGAATAATGTTCCCTGTGTTAACATTTTTATTTATTTATTTATTTATTTTATTTCAAATCTGCTCAAATTTTTATATACACATATAATATTTGTTTCTGAATTGTAAAAAAATATTTATTTATTATATTAATTATTGATTATATTTTATACTTGCTTTCATGTTTTTTTTTTTTTTTTTCTTTTCATTCACAAATGAAGAGAGGTGGGGGATTATCCTAACGACGCAGCAAGGAGAACCGCTTCAACGAACCACAGCGCAGAGGGTATAAACACAAGAATTGACTAGAGTAGCCGATTCGGAGTAGTAACACGCCGCAGATGTGTGCAGTACAGGGGTTCGAAACACATGCCGAAGCCGATCTACTCCGGTTGCCACGTCGGAGTCATAATGGGCCGCAGACATGTGCAGTGTGTGGTAAGAGATTTATTCATCATACAGTGTAGATAACGTTAGCTTCACTTATAACGCGAGTGTTTTTTTAAAATGCATAAACTTGCACTAGAATAGGCTGATGTAACGGGGTTAAAAAGAACATAAATTAGAGAGTGAAGACTTTTAGGTGAATTTCATAAAATAAAATATTTGGTTGTATTTGTTGATGTACGAAGGCTGTGGCTGTGGCTGTGGCTGTTAATGGTACTGCAGATGTAGTATTTTGTTCCCTATTCTCTTGCCGTACCGCAGATTTGAGTGTCATTGTTGCAGGTATGTGCAATTTTTCTAACTCATTAACGTATTAATTGTGGAAGTAATATGTTTTATGTGACTACTTTCGACGCAATTGATTGGATTCATGTATTTGAACGTGTATACAATGTATTTAACACTTTAACGCAGTTGTTGAGGTTATTATGAATATATTGAATTTCCTCGTGCATTCACGAGCAGTAA
>CM070014.1:22588878-22596378 GCA_036247105.1 Cirrhinus mrigala
CTCCCGAGGCGTCAAAAACTGCAGAACGGTCAAGCGCCTCTAGCGTCACTATGAAGACGTCAACAGCGCCCCTCGGCGTCATTATATCGACGACCTGGAAGCTACATTGATTTCAATGGGAAACTTTTGGCTTCAGAACACAGACGCGAAGGACATGAGATGATCGCTATGAAATCACGTTCAGGAAGTCTCATTCAGCACACATCGCGATATTTGCCATCAGTTTACGTGTGCGGCAGGTTGGGTGAGTAGTCGTAAATACGCTGTCTTAATGTTTGTTTTAAAATGTATCCTGTCTTCTTTATTAATCAGATTAGCGCCGAATTCGCTTAATTATATCCGTCTTTGCCTTTCATTGCGTTTAACTAATCGAACACACCTGCTAACTGGAGTGATTAAACTCTGTCACGTGACGTGTCATAGACCTTCGATCAGTTTTATATCAGGTTCAAAGATGTAAGTTGTATTTGTAGTAAAATCATAGTAACCACAACACTTACAACAGTTGTTGCAAGTTGTACTGTGATATTTTAAGTTAAAACACCGTAAACATGACACTTACCATGTTTTTACCACAGTACCTGTAGTTGTACTGTGATATTTTAAGTTAAAACATAGTAAACATGACACTTACCATGTTTTACCACATTAACTACAGTTTCACTGTGAAATTTAAAGTGAAAACAGTAAACATGATATTCACCATGTTTTTACTACAGTAACTGTAGTTGTACTGTGATATTTGAATTTAAAACAGAGTAAACATGACGCTTGCCATGTCTTTGCCACAGTAAATGCAGTTTTGCTGTGAAATTTGAAGTTAAAACAGAGTGAACAGGACAATTACCATGTTTTTACCACGGTAACTGTAGTTTTACTGTGATATTTGAAGTTAAAACAGAGTAACAGGACACTTACCATGTTTTTACCACAGTAACTGCACTTTTGCTGTGGCAGTTTCAGGAAAAAAGCACAATAACCACAACACTTATTATGCTTTTACTGCAGTATCTTTAGTTTGACTATGATATGTATAGTAATAGCACAGTAATCACCAAACTTACTATGGTTTTACCACTGTAATGCTAGTTTTGATGTGCTTTTATGACAGATACCACAGTAATCACTACAATTACTATTCCATGCTTGTACCTTTTAATGTAAAAAAAAAAAAAAAGAAAACATTTTGCACACAGATCATTATTAACATTCTCTATATAATTGTCTTTTCTTTACCATTTTATTATTTTTTTTTTAGCTGAGGAGACCTAAAGGAAGCCGTCAGTCCAGTCTTGTTTGTGGAGAGGTCTTCATTTAGAAACAGAGAAGACAGAAAGCTGTGGAGGGAGACATTTGCAGTGGTAGGTCTGTGTTCGTTTTACCCTTTTATCAAACATTCCTGCTGTTATAATTTGTACAGCATATATACGATATATAACATGTTGTTTCTTAAACTTTTGCCTTGTCCAAATACTCACACTTGCAGTTTTGCACCTTGACTAATTATATGACGTATTTCCTGTATTTGGCCCAAGTGTTGAAGTGAACATGAAAACCACAAGTGTGTGTAGAACTTTTCATTACCTGATGGGACACACTTATAATGTGGTAAAAATGTGAGTGTTTACAGAGATTTATTTTTAGTTTCAACTTTGCATTTTAAAATAAACTTCTAAATGTCTGTTCAGTATCTCCCTATAACAGATGTCAATTTAGTTTGTGGTGCTTCTAATTAAGTGATAAATAAGCAGTAGCAAATGATGTACAAAATAAATATTCTTCTTTTTGCATAAAACATGCAACACTTTGTTTTACTACCAAATTATTTGTAATATCTAATTATTATAATTATTATACATTTTTAACTTACATTGGAAAGTTTTCCGGTTCTCTCGCAAGATCTCACGATTTATTCCAAAACATGATGCACGATGGGATATGCTAAGCCTCCTGAGCAGTATTTAAAATGGTGTGGATTTAGTTTGCTTTAAGGGCACTGCAGTTTGGCATCATTAAGACCTGGGACAGTCTTACGCACGCACTTCCTGTCACATGCATGTGCTATAAAGTGGCCAAGACCGCAAGTGTGGGTAATTGGACTGGCTAAAAGTTTTAAAAATGCCCCATTAGTACATCAGAGTCTTAATAATTCAATAATTCTGCTGAACACTTCTATGATATTGTACAAGTGTACTTGGAGACAGTCCTGCAACGTTTACTCTACTGCTCATTGCCTCAGTCCCTGTACAGTCTCATCTGACACTATCACTATATTTGTAAATCAGTTGTGCCCCTTTTTGGAAAGCAGTCGATGCCCCACACAGTCAGAAACTTTATATTGTCCATTGACTTCTTAATAAATTACTTCAAATGGGCCCCGTCAGCTCATTGTCCAACATTACATGATGTCTCTCTGCACCTCGTAATTTATCTGTTTCCACGAGTTCAAATGCTAGTTTGATGTGTCCTGTTAGCATGTAAACATGTTTAAAAGAATTCATTAGATATGTAGCTTGATTTTAAGGACTTACTATTAAAAATGGTTGCATTTAACATGTAATTTAATTATTTAATTTAACATACAATTACAGAGGCTATTTTTACAGTCTAAAAAAAAAAAAGAAAACCCACATTAATGTGTAAACCAACAAGCTGCATGTAATGTAATAGTAATGTAATATAATGTAATGTCTGTCTTCCAGGATTACTCACAGATTGTGCTGTCCTTCTTTTTCAGGTCTCTACAATATCTAAACAACAGCTCCATTATGAACCCTCACAAACCTTCCTAAAAACTAAAAGAGCTATTACTGAGTCTCAGCGAGTCTTGCCATGATCAGCCCTTCCCAGGTACATTTTTTAATCGACATTTACTCATCAAATGCTCTGGTCTGAATCTTATTTTAAATTAACTGAATTATATTTTTAAGAGTAAGTAGAGAACTTCTTGTTTTACAGAAGAGAAGGAAGACCAAGGAAGTCCTTTGTTCAGGGTGAGGAATGAATATGGCCATCTTGCGCCCAAACAAAGAAGACAGCAAAGTGCACATGTCCTCTGGTATGTCTATACTGAAGCAGTGCTGGATTATGTAGTACAGCATTTTATGATGATCTCTCACAGGACTGTTCATGCAGCAGTGATTATTCTTTTTTTGTAATAATTTGTAATTTTATTTATTTATTTACTTATTTACTGGGTACAACTTAAAATTGTAGCATGTTAGCAAAGTGTGACTGGAACGTTTTTTATCTTAAGTTTTTAAAAACCACACCAACTGTTTTTCAGCAGTGTTATAAAAGTGGTTTAGTTGATGTAAACAGTTTACATTATTTAATTGTTTTGTAAATGTTGTGTGTAATACATTGTTGATTAATAGTTGATTGGTTTGAAGCAAGGCCTTACACTACACAGACTAAAACACATTTGGGTTTTAAGATGGAAGCAAGAGAGTTCATGAACTTTGGAGAGAGATTCTAGAAGAAAAAGACACATTTACTGCAGCAATAGATGAATTCTAGAGCCAATTCTCCTGTTTCTGAGAACTACACGTGGCACTTTTGCCTCTGTAACACTTTCTTAAGTCTTGCATAATGAAATTCTTTTTGCAGTACTTTAACCAAGTTTTACTTTGTACAGGTGATCTCATCAGCCAAATGAGGGGGTTTGACCAAGTGATGCTCATGAAAGGAGAGAAAGAAGAGGATGTTGTTAATTGTCTTCAAAGAAAAAGCTGCTCAAAATGTCTTAAAACCTTAAAGGTATGTGTACAGTACCTTAAGGGGCAAAGTTGTTCACCCAACATCATGCAGAACATAAGCTGAGCTGACTGTCCATTAAACAGTTTCATCTAAATTGTTTGTGTTTCTTTTTGTTTTATTTTGACCAGGTCTGGGAACTGTCTGAAAATGGGATGTCAGAAGTGAGAGATCCTCTGGCTGAGAAAAAGCTACACCACATCGGTGCTGGATATCAACCACAAACTGTTTACATACACAACAGAAGAAGATCATGATGGGGAAATGGACAGAGAAGAGCAAGACACCAGTTTAGATGTGATAATGAATCATTATTTTCTCAAACAGTATCAAATGTCTTATATGTACCACATGATCTGTATCAAAGTTGACTGGAATGGATTGTGTGACTTTAAGGACATTTCATCACTTATTTGTGTGGCATCAGCTGCAGTGAACTGATTAATATATGATGTTAATGTATTTTTAATAATCCATTATTATTTTAATTATTTTAATAATCCATATTTTTCTTAAATGTCATTTGTCTTGATGCTGATTTATAAACTTTATGCTGCATGCTTCAATAAAATGAATATGGTAAATATTGTGTATTGAAAATTTTTGGTAAATACATAATTTTACTAGGTCAGCTCATATGTGTATATATGTTTTATACTTGAAAAAGTACATATAATTAATAACCTGATTGTTTTTACTTAAGACATAAACATTTTTTATCAGGTTAATGATATTGGGGACAACAATACACCAAAAAGTTATTATTGTATATATTTAGTGACAAAAATGCCAATTTTTGGTGAAATAAAGGGAATTACAAGATAGATGAATTATTTTGCATTACATTACCATGGGATTTATTGCTACAAACACTTAAGGGGTAACTGAGAATGTACCAGGAACGATCAGCGTGCATCTTGTACTGCATTAAAACCAAGAGCATGCACATTACTGATGCCCGGCCTGTGAGGAGCAAGATAAGGGGGTGAGGACGACATATTTACACTGATTTTTTCTAATTATTATTTTTATTATATTGTGATTTTTACTACTGCATGAATTTGTCATTGTGTAATAGTAATAGTGAAATATCACAATGTGTATAGATTGTCTTTGATTACTGCTTAACAATGGGGAATAGAAAATGGCAAGTTGTTGCAGGTTCATCCATTATATTTATTGGTGTTTACCTCAAAAATCTAAGAAATAATCTAATTTTATAATTATTATTATTGTTATTAAAGCATTTCTTTAAAATGATTCTGTTTGATGAGATGGCCTCACAGTGTCCTTTCAAAAGCTATATGAGGCATGATGTAAGAATAGAAGAGGGTGGACTGTGAAATCAAATGTAACTCAACACAGTTTGTTGTTCATGATGAGGAGAACACATGTATGTATGTTTTACTGCCCTTCTACCCCCAGGGGCCCAGTAGCACCCTCTGGAAGAGCCAAAAAATGCATATTTCAAATGGCTGTAAATTAGAGTCCGATTAACGTATCAAAGAGAAAATCGGAAGGATTACTGCTTATGCTATGTTGATTAAATAATGTTGGGCACACTTTTCAGAAACATATGGAAAGCTGTTATAAAGGCATTTTAAATATTGCTCACAGTAAAATAGCAAATTTCAGCCTGCCTCTCAAATATGTCATAGAGATTTGCACAATGAACATCTTTAGATATCCAGTTTTCCATTAAAGTTATTATTTATTTCATTTAATTAATAAAACGTTTTAAACTACAGTACCCATAAGCCTCTGTCATTCTGTCGATGGAACGGGAAAACATGGTGCTGTTATTTGTAGTTCACTGAAGTTATGCTTAGGGTTAGGGTTAGGATCTCACTGAAGAAGTAATTTCTCTCAACATAGCAATACTTCATTGTCAGCTTAATATATTACTAACGTGATAACATCAGCAAAACATACTTTTGTAACATAATGCACTGTTTAATAAGGGTTGAAAGATAATCCAATCACAGCGAGTCCTGCGGATGACAAGAGAACTTCACAGCCACTGACATCCCAGCTGAACAGAGGTGTCACACTTACTTGTCCATTTTTGGTCATTTATGACAAATTTCTTCCGTTTTTCGGCTGACGGGACAGACTCGGTTAACCATAATTATATTAGCTACCTATTAGATTTTGTTATATTAACGTCTACACCTACATTAATTATTGTTGACAAAAATTGGGCAATACTGATGTGCTGTATCTCATCCCATCCTCTGTTACCAAGCTTGTTTTTGCCACTATGAAGAATAAATAATAAAATAAATAAATAGAATAAGCAGTTAATTATAAAAATGTATTTAATTATTTAAATTTAATTATATATATATATACATATTTTATAACAATGTAAATTATTTATTATTAACTTTTAAGAAACTTTTAATTATTAACTTAATACATCCTTGGTGAATAAAAGTATTAATTTCTTAAAAAAAAGAAACAATAAAAATGTACTGACCCCATACTTTTGAACGGTAGTGTATATATATATATATATATATATATATATATATATATACATATATATATATGTGTGTGTGCGTGTGCCAAACAATATTTTTACAAACCACATGCAAAATCTTACAAACCTTCACAAAATATTTTATTGTCTTCTCTTAAAAATAAATAAATAAATAAATAAATAAACTAAAAGGCAAGCAATTATTAAGAACAACATTATACATTTTTAACTGTAATACATTTATTGTGACTAAATGCAAAGCAAATTAAAATTGTTAGTGATAATTATAATTGTAAACGATAACAAATAACAAAAACAAAACAGTACATATAGTGTATGTCTTTCAGGGAGCACTGGAAACAAATGCATTTTCTTAAAAACTTAAACTGACAACACATGTAAATGTTTCAAACTAACATCAAAACATATGACAGAATAACACCATCAAGTCATGCATGTCAAGTGTGTCATATTGTCTATAAAACTCCATGAAAATCTATAAAAATCAGCACAGCACCAAATAAACATTACTTGTCTGAACAATGGAAGAAACACCTGCTACATACAAACACAGAAATATACATTTGACAATAGCATCATGAAAAATATCATTTTGTTATAAAACCATTAGGAAGACATCAAGTAAAGTTTATAAGGCTTAAAAAAAAGAGTGCACAAAGCTTCATCAATATGAAAAAGACTATTTTTAACTATTGTTTTCATTACTGGTTCTGTATACTGCATATGGGTTGCTGGAAGGTCAAATGTATTTATTATAAGCTTATAATTAAAACAAAGTTGCATCTTCTGAAAAAAAAAAACCCTGCAAAGTCTTAATATTGAGCTGGTGCCATTTCTGTATGTGTGGGGGATAAAAAGTTAAAGAGGGCCTTGAGCATAATGGAGAAGGACAGCGTTATCTGCAAGAAACCCTGTAAGACAGAAAGAAAGGAAATATTACATTACATACAATATGTTAGTTTATAACATCTGCAGAGATGCTGTATAATCAAATTTTACATGCATCCATTATTAAAAGTCATTAATAGCAAGCTTCATATCTAATTCTTTTAAACATGTTTACTTGCTAACAGGATACATCAAACTAGCATTTCCACTCATGGAAACATAACAAAAATAAATTACGAGGTGCAGAGAGACATCATGTAATGTTGGACAATGAGCTGACGGGCCCATTTGAAGTAATTTATTAAGAAGTCAATGGACAATATAAAGTTTCTGACTGTGTGGGGCATCGACTG